>JAITYT010000873.1:666894-691167 GCA_025433975.1 Liostenogaster flavolineata | reverse complement strand
CCCCCCCCCCCCCCCCCATCGACACACGCCGTTTCAGGGATAATGCAACATAGCTTTTGAACATTGTATTCGATTCCTTTCGATTCTATTCATACAAAACACGTCAAATTGTAACAAGTAAATTCGATTATGATTTTTATTGTCAAAATTGTGCTATTTGTTACTTAATTGCTTACGAAAATTTATTTTTGTCTTTAATTTAGTTTCGTATTGTAAAATGTATACTTTAACGTATTATTTCGAATTACTGCTTATGTTTTCTCTATATATTAATTTTTAAAGTTATACTGTTAATGTGTCATAAGGATGAACATTAAAATTTATTCCCAAACTAATGGATCCATCATTCAATGTTTCTATTAGATGTTTTATTCTTGGATGTTTTATGTTTTTATTTTTAATAATTTTTTATTATGTTAAATATTTTAAACAAGGTATCACTATTGTTACTGCATTATAGCTTGTGCAGTGGAAAGGTCTGGAAGCAGACCGACACTTACTACGCTCTTTATTCTCACATATCGATTTTTCAACGGGAGAATCACCAGAGACAAGTGCGAAAGATTACTTTCAAGTACAACTTCTGAAACAGGAGTGTACAAATCTTCTTAGCAAGCCGTCTTTAATTTCCAATCTGTGTTTTGCTATAGATCATCTTTTGCATCATCAAAAGGTATACCTGTTTATTTATCATTTGCATACATCACAAAATTTAATTAATCGGACAAATTCAATAGATGTGCATTTGAATATGATGGATCACTTAAAAACTACTTTCGTATTTATCTTTTTATCTATAGCATTTACATATGATATTTTTTTCAGACTTTAAAACCATCTTCAAAGTTTTTTTTACATTTAAAGAAGGTTCTTGGCTTAACTTTAGTACAAGAAGTTGCTTTTGCAATTGGTTTACAGCACTCTGAAAATATTGATATTCGTGCATTAGCATTAGAATATATACAGAAACAGCTTCCTGAACTAATAAAAAATTATATAAATTCTGAGACAAGTAATAAACATCAAGAAGAAGGTTTACACGATTCATTACCAGAGGTTTTACACTTAATTCTTTGGCAAACTTTTTATTTACCCAATCAATTTGGCTTTTCTTCCGAAGCAAAAGAAAAATTTCTCAAGAATTTAAGGCGTGATTTTCCCCGTGAACTGGTACCAGTGGTGCTAGCACCACTCTTGTATCCAGGCGACGGGGAAACTCCGCAATCTAAAATTGAATTAAACATGGCAGTTAATCAAATGGTGAATATATATCCTTATTCTTTAGTATTTTTAGCACATAACATTTTTTTTTATCTAAATAATCTATTTTAATTTCCCAGGATGGAAATTCACTGGTAGAACTGATCATGGAATTAGGATATGGATTCACTAGTAATATAGAAGAATGCAGATCAGCATTGGCTGGGTTAGGAGCGAGAGAAGTATCTCCAGCATGTGCTGCTCGTGTTTTAGCCCATATGGCACGTAGTTGTAACAGTCTTGAAGATACTGGAGGCTTACAATCGTTTTGGGGTAATTCTGCATCAACACAAGATGCCAATAAAGAAAAATCTTCTGAGAACTCTGGACCAACGAATTGGAACGTGGAAGTATTTGTTCAGACTTTAAAAGAAATTGTAAGTGTAAATCAAATAATGATTAACTTGTGGTCAACACATTTTAATAGTTTTTATATACTTTATTGTCAATTATCATATATACATCGTCATTATTCATTATGAATTTTTTTATATTTTAGCAATCTACATTATCATGGAACGAAGTGATTATTAAGTTAGATCATGCTGAATTTATTATTAAAGATAGACAAGGATTGAATCTACTGATTATGGGCTTGAGGTTAGGCCTGCAACATCAAGGATATCCTCCAGAAGTGTTTCCTATAGAACTTTTTTATCGGCATTGGGATAATGTAGAGGGACAGTTTTCTTTGGTGCAACAAATTTTAAAGTGTCCAGATATATTCTGCTTTGCTGATTATCCATATCATTCTGTCACAGTTGATGTATTAAAAGCAGCACCCGAAGGTGACAGTAAAGAGGCACAAACTTGGAGATCTTTAAACGTAGTAGAATTACTTTTACATATGGCGGAAAGGGGATTATATGGACCGGTTCAAGAAATTTTTAAATGGCCAATTCAACATTGTCCTGATGTTCTTGTTTTAGCATTATTACAAATTAATACTCCCATAACATTACTCAGACAAGAATTACTTAGTACTCTTATGCCAATTTTTTTGGGAAATCATCCAAATGCTGCTGTGATTTTACATCATGCTTGGCATGCAAATAATGTTAAGATAAAAACGATTATAATGCATGCAATGGCAGAATGGTACATTCGCGGTGATCATGATCAGACAAGGTTATCTCGCATTCTAGATGTAGCGCAAGATCTTAAAGCATTGTCAGCATTATTAAATGCTCAATCATTTCCATTTGTTATTGATCTTGCGTGTCTTGCATCTCGGCGAGAGTATTTGAAACTAGAAAAATGGTTAACAGATAAAATTAGGGACCATGGAGAAGTTTTTGTTGCTGCTTGTGTTAAATTTTTGCAAAGACGATGTCCACAGGTAATGGGACCTGGAATAAAAGAGGATCTTACAATTCCAAAAGCAAGTCAACTTCCACAAGAAACACTTACAACTATCCTTGCTTGTTTACAAGTTTGCGCTGGGTATGTTCAAAATTATCATTTTACTTATATTTATTTTTATTTTTATTTAACTCATTTCTATTTCTTTAAGAAGTGTTTCTCAAGAATGTTCAGAAGCAATAATGACAATGGTGCAAAATTGTAGTTTAATGTTAAGTAAAAGTACTATGAGTAGACCACCACCTCCAGGAGTTTTAAGACATCGTGGTTTAGAACCGTTTAATCCTGCAACCTTGGGAGGCCAGGTATGCCAGTTTGTAAAACAAGAAATAAACTGTTAATGTAATTTTACGTATCTTGTGCATGCTTACATACATGGATATATAATAAAAATATTTTACAAAAGAATTTATTTTTGATAATTCATTTCATATGTGTTATGTTTAATATTATCAGATATGTACTTATGATATCTGGATTTTGCAGTTATTTTCTTCAAAACAAGTGGATCCATTAGGAAATTTAAGTTCAAGCCTTACTTCTATGGGTCTAAGTACAAGCCTTGGTCCACCTAGCAGTTCTGCATTCAATCTACCGGGAGCACTTGGACCTTTGGTTTCAGCACCAGGTTCCCCATCCAGATTAACAGGCCCTTCACCAAGTCCATTTCCAATGTTACCATTATCATCGCAATTGCATTCAGGCCCAGTTGGTACACAAGGACCATCTGTTTTACCTGGAAGTACAACTATAGGAGGATTAGGTAGGCTTGGTCCTCCAACAGGTATGGAGAAAGCAAGAATTCCTGAAACTTCAAACTTATTTCCTGACATGGGACAGAATGTATCAAAAGAAATTGAAGATGAAGCAAATAGCTATTTTCAATGTATATACAATCATCCACCCCATCCAACATTGTCAATTGATGAAGTATTAAATATGTTAAAAAAGTTTCAAGACTCTAATCTTAAAAGAGAAAGGGAAGTATTCAATTGTATGTTGCGAAATTTGTTCGAGGAATATCGCTTTTTTCCTCAATACCCAGACAAGGAATTACAAATAACAGCACAATTATTTGGAGGAATCATTGAAAGAGGTCTTGTCAATAGTTATATGACGCTTGGACTAGCACTTAGATTTGTTTTGGATGCATTAAGAAAGCCAGAAGGTAGCAAAATGTATTATTTTGGTATAACTGCGTTGGATCGTTTTAAAAGTCGTTTGAAAGATTATCAAACATACTGTGAACATGTCAGAACAATTCAACATTTTAGTGAATTTCCACAACAGCTAATAGAATACATAGAATATGGATTACAAGGACAAGAGCCTCCAACTCGACCACAAGGATCAATCCTTCCAAAAAGTTTAGTAGCTATATTAGCACCTGTTACGACACACTTTAAGACAATTACAACAACAACTATAACAACAAGCACGACTCAAGCAAAGTCTTCTACAACACCAACTACATCACTTTCTGGAAGAGTGAGTATAACGAATATATTTTTTCTTATTAATATATATTTAAGTAGTTGTATATTTTATGAAATAGATGTAGAGAGTGCAACAGAGCTTACATAAGATTTAATAATTATAAAATATTTTATAAACAAGCATAATTTAAAAAATATTCAATCGTTTAATATATTAATATTAAATGCTTATTATTAAATTGTTTTATTTTTACAGCCTTCAATCGCAAATGCGACAAACATTGATACATTACTTGTGGCAACAGATAAAGAAGAAAAGATTACAACACCACCCGAAGCGTTACAAGATAAAACTGCATTTATTTTCAATAATCTTAGTCAACTTAATTTACAACAAAAATGTGATGAAATTAGAGAGATTGTAACAGAAGATTATTGGCCATGGATGGCACAATATCTAGTAATGAAACGTGCCAGCATTGAGTTAAATTTTCATGCTTTGTATTCAAATTTTTTGGATTGCTTAAAACTGCCAGAAGTCAATAAAATGGTAACCAGAGAAACATTTCGAAATATAAAGGTATATATATAAAACATAAATCATATGTATATAAATATAATATTGATATAAAAAATAAGATTGAAATAGGTACCTTCAATGTTCCAATTTGTTAAATATTTTATAATATATATAACTGTTAGATGATATTCATTTTAATATTTAATATAATATCATTTAATTTTTATTTCAGGTACTATTACGAAGTGATAAAGGAATAGCAAACTTCTCAGATCGGTCTTTATTAAAAAATTTAGGACATTGGCTTGGAATGTTAACTCTTGGTAGAAACAAACCCATTTTACAGGTATTTATATTTATACGAATTTGTTGTATTTACTTATTTATTATATATATACATATATAATATTCTTAGGTTGTTCGGAAAGTAACAGTTTCTTTTTCCAACAGTTTTTCATTAAAACAACATAAAAAAAATGACCCCAAACAACCTAATAGTTTATATTTATATTGCTATTTTTATCTTAGGTGGACATTGATTTAAAAAGTTTACTCGTTGAAGCATATCATAAAGGACAACAAGAACTTCTTTATGTTGTGCCATTTGTGGCAAAAGTCTTAGAAAGTTGTGCAAAAAGTCGAGTTTTTCGTCCACCAAATCCTTGGACAATGGCAATTATGAATGTATTAGCAGAACTTCACCAAGAGCCAGAACTGAAATTAAATTTGAAATTTGAAATTGAAGTATTATGCAAAAATCTAAGCATTGATGTTGGTGTAAGTTTATAAATCGAAAAAAATTATCTGTATTATTTGAAAAATTAGTTAACTATTTTTCCCTATAGGAACTTAAACCAGCAGTTTATTTAAAAGATCCTGATAAACTGCGCAATTTGGATTATCAATTATCACATCCAAATAAAAAAGTAGAAACAGGAAATAATCAACAACAAAGTCAAGCACCTATCGAAGAATTAGTAGGATCTGCAACAACTGGAACCATTATTCCACAGCCAGCAGCACCTGTAAATACAACATCTCCTTTACCAACTGGTCTACCAGAACCACGATTTAATTATATGGATATATCTGTCACAGGCATTGCCAATATTTCTCAGCATATTAGCATCAATAATCAAGTTAGTAATAGCAGATATATTATTTATAGGATTCAGTCAATCAGTCATAACAAAATTTCTTTGTAATTTCATTTATACAATATTTATATAGTTTTGTTTTTCAGTTACCTTTATTTCAAACACATCCTCATTTAAAACAATTTGTTCGACCTGCAGTTGAAAGAGCTATACAAGAATGGATTCACCCAGTGGTGGATCGATCTATTAAAATAGCTTTAACTACCAGTGAGCAAATTGTACGAAAAGACTTTGCTTTAGATCCTGAAGAGACCCGTATACGAACCGCAGCGCGACATATGGTTCGTAATTTAACTGCTGGAATGGCAATGATTACTTGTCGTGATCAAGTAAGTATATTTTTAAATATTTATTATTTCAATATAATTACAATATATTGGCTTACTCTATAAAACGTTCAAACAGCCGCATCCTCTCTCAAGTCCCAGTTTTTGTTATAAAATTATCTTTATTATAGATTTTAGCATCAATCAGTACAAACTTGAAACAAGCCTTTCTCGCAGCAATGATGGGTACAACACCACAACAAAAAGAACTAGTTGAACAAGCAGCTAATGTTGTGGCAGCTGATAATATGGAACTTGCATGTGCCTTTGTTCAAAAAACGGCTATTGAAAAAGCAATTCCCGAAATGGATAAGCGGTTACTTAATGAGATAGATGTACGAAAAATTTCTCGTCAGGAAGGACGAAGATATTGTGATTCTTTAGTAAAATACCAAGCTGAAAGAATGCCTGAACAAATTAGATTAAAAGTAGGAGGAGTGACACCGCAACAAATGGCTGTTTATGAAGAATTTGCTAGAAATATTCCTGGATTTTTACCTCTTTCCGAACGAGATTCACAAGCTCTTTTTATGCCAAAACCAGTAACAGTAAATGTTCATTATTACGTTCAGCATTTAACGATATAACGTATTTTATAATTGATTTGATATATTTATACTTTGAAGGAACCTACAGTAGCTGCATTTGCCGCTGCTAATCCAGCAGTAGCAGTAGCAACTGCACAACAAGTTGCTGCGTATGCTGCTGCAGTAAGTAATGACGAAATAGGAGCAATGTTAGAGAAACTTGCGGCAGAAGCAGAAGTATTACTTGCTGGAATGGGTCCAGCTGCTCCACCTGCACAAAATGCTGCACTTCACTGTCTCTTAGAATCAATTATTCTTACTAGGAGATCGAGAGATGCAGGAGCTGCGATGACACTTTTGAAAAAAGTAAGTTTTTAAATTATTATTATTAAACTACATTATTATGTAGTGGATATAGTATGTAATAATACAAGTAGTAAAATACATTATATATACATTATTAAACTAAAATAATCATAAAATTAATGTCTATTTCTTTGATTTATAATTTGTATATTATCTATAACAGGCTGTCGAAGAGCTATTAGACGGACCGAATATTTCGAGTGGTGTAATAGACTCAGAAATCTTATTACGATATAGAGAACTTCATTTACGTATTTTAAAATGTCTTCAAGATCCACGTGCTTATGGTATGCAATGGACAAATAAACATGTTACCCGTTGTTTGACAGAATGTAGAGAAGAGTTTCGTTACAATTTTGAAGCAGTGGATTGTTTAATAAGGTTCGTATACGTTTAACGTAAAAGCTGAGTTTCAAAATGCCGCTTTGGGTTTATGTGCGTATTTTAAATTTTAGCACTACAGTTTTTATTGTAATAAAGCAATAAAATTATTTTTTTACAGATCTCACTTACTCAGTCTTCCACAATATGATTTATCTTTAGCTCAAGCTATGGATGCTGGTAATGCTATGGCAACAGCATTTGCCATGCAACTGGTGCAACTTTATCTTATTGATGAAAGGCAAACAACACATGTGACGGAATCGGATCTATTTCACACAATAGAGATATTAGTGAGAATGGCTCATCATAGAGCCCCACCAGAAGGGTTAATATCAATTGAATAATATTGTTTTTTTGTATCTTTAAAAACTATTTTTAAATAATTTAGATTAGCAAATTTTGCAATTAATATTATCTTTAATAATAACATTTCCACATTCTTTTTAAATTTCTTATATTTGTTAACGAGTTTTGATAAAATAACAATATACAAATATTGTTTTGCAGAATTCCTCTTTTTAGACTTACGAGTTTAATAGACTCGTTACGTACTAATCACGATCCAGGTGTTTTAGCAGATCGTGCTCCTGCTGGACCTACAGCTCATATACATTCTGGAATTCTGCAGGTGAGAGTAAGTAAATTCCGTGGTATTTCAGGCTTCACGATAATTATGTACACACGAGAAATGAATATGTGTTTATGTTTTTTACTTACAGGCTCGTGATTTCGATGATCCACCTGGACTGATGGAAAAGACCGAATATTTATTACGCGAATGGGTTTCAATGCATCATAGTCCAACTCATGCTCGTGATCCTACAAAAGCATTTGGAATGTTCGTTCACCAAATGAATATTCATGGAATTTTGAAAACCGATGACCTCATAACTAGATTCTTTAAATTAAGTACTCAAATGTGTGTTGATCTCTGTTATCGTGCTTTGGCTGAAACGACTGCGGTTCCTTCTGTCGTTCGTGCCAAATGTTTCCATTCACTGGATGCGTTTGTCCGTTTAGTAGCATTATTAGTGAAACACTCTGGAGACACAACAAATACGCATACTAAAATTAATTTGTTGAATAAAGTACTTGGCATCGTTGCTGGAGTGCTACTACAACATCATGAAATACGAGGAACGGATTTTCAACAGTTACCTTATCATCGAATTTTTATCATGCTCTTCTTAGAACTTTGCGCTCCAGAACCTGTTCTAGAGGCTGTGAATTACCAAGTATTGACAGCTTTTTGTCATACACTGCATATATTACGACCTGCCAAAGCTTCAGGTTTTTGTTATGCTTGGTTAGAATTAGTTTCTCACAGGGTTTTCATTGGACGTATGCTTGCCATTACGCCACAACAAAAATGTTGGGGAATGTATGCACAACTTCTTATCGATTTATTCAAGTATCTTGCGCCATATCTTCGAAATGCTGAACTTGCAAAACCTGTAACACTTTTGTACAAAGGTACTCTCCGAGTATTATTAGTATTGCTACACGATTTCCCAGAGTTTCTTTGTGATTACCACTATGGATTTTGTGATGTAATACCTCCAAATTGCATACAAATGAGAAATCTTATCTTAAGTGCATTTCCAAGAAATATGCGTTTGCCTGATCCATTTACGCCAAATTTAAAAGTCGATATGCTCCAAGAAATTGCTCATGCTCCTAGAGTGCTTACCAATTTTGCTTCTATGATTCAACCATTAAGTTTTAAAAAGGAACTGGATTCGTATTTAAAAGCTCGTGCACCGGTCACTTATCTCTCAGAATTACGTAGCAATCTACAAGTATCACAAGAAGCTGGTGTAAGATATAATATTCAGCTAATGAATGCATTAGTTCTTTATGTTGGAACACAAGCTATTGCTTTCATTCGTAGTAAGGGACATACTCCTAATATGTCAACAATCGCACATTCAGCACACATGGATATATTTCAAAATCTTGCAGTTGATCTTGATACTGAAGGTCGTTATTTGTTTCTAAATGCAATTGCAAATCAACTTCGTTATCCCAATAGTCATACACATTATTTCAGTTGTACACTTCTATATTTATTTGCTGAAGCTAATACAGAGGCCATACAAGAGCAAATCACTAGAGTTCTTCTTGAAAGACTTATCGTGAACAGACCTCATCCTTGGGGTCTTCTGATCACATTTATTGAACTTATTAAAAATCCAACGTACAAGTTCTGGACGCATGAATTTGTACATTGTGCGCCAGAAATTGAAAAGTAAGTTTTAATTATGTTCTTATAAGTATTATTAACATAATAGTACACGTCAGTCTCTTTTTATGCGGTAGATTCGTATCGCATGAAATAATTAAAATTTATAGTATAAATATAATCCTTTTCGTTTTCTTCATTTCAGGTTATTTGAATCTGTAGCTCGATCATGTATGGTTCAGAAACAAGTTCAACCTACTCCTGAACCAGAAATCCCAGAGTGATAGAAAGTTTTATTTTTCATTGTCGATTTATGTACAGTAAAAAATCGTAAATAAGAATCGCCTGTAAAAAGTTGTGATGTACGAATAGATGTACTATACTTTCGAGTTAATTTTTTTGGTGGGTAGACATTGAATAATCATATGTTAAATGTACCAACTGAAGTAGCGTGAGATAGTTATGTTAATATTTTAATAAAAATATCGTTGCATCGATTATAGAGCAACGAAAATTCACCCTCACAAAATGTGTCTTTCGAACAAATATACACTTATAAACAAGCGTTTGTTACCATAACGTTGTATATGTTATTGCACAAATGTCAGTATGGGACGCGTCATGGTGAAAAGAGTACATGAAACAATAGTGTTCAATACATGTAATACTAACATTTTGTTTAGATTAATATACTTTAAACAAAAAGTGTATTCAGCCAGTGACGTGATTGATATGCTGTGCTGTATACAATAATTTAGGAAACCTTTCCGAATGTAATACATTTGGAATTCTGTGACATAGAATGTAGCTACTAATGTATACATTAATGTAATTTTTTAAGGATTGTAGGTATAAAAGAGATAAACCTAAAACAAAACAAATGTATCTTATATAATTCCCCGTTCTTTATATATAATATGTTTATTAAGCAGATTTTGGATGTAGCAATTTACGAATGATACTTATTAAATAATTTATTAAACTTTCTATATATACATCATTTGTACAGAAATCTAGAATTTATAGATAAGAAAGACTATAATGTTTGTTGATCGCGTGTCGCATGATATGCATCTCTTTCCTTGTCTGGAAACTTAGTTGGCAAATTTGGACTGTGCAAGTGACATTTTGCATGAAACTTTATCCCTGCAATGTCCACTTC
This sequence comes from Liostenogaster flavolineata, assembly GCA_025433975.1. NCBI lineage: Eukaryota > Metazoa > Arthropoda > Insecta > Hymenoptera > Vespidae > Liostenogaster > Liostenogaster flavolineata. The sequence goes on along the minus strand of JAITYT010000873.1, from coordinate 680,485 downwards.
ATAATCACCTGATAATACATATTCATTTGTCACCTCCTGTGGGTGACCTTTTGAATCAAAGTTTTGTACAAACCCAAGACAAACCTAGAGTGTACATATTTGAAAGAAAACTATTTTTATTCAATGCATTATTTAAAAATATATAGATGTAAGATATACTATTATTGCAAAGTATCTGGTGACAATATAAACTAAGATTTAAAAAAATGGTATATTACCTGTTTTTTAAATGTAAAACCATAACCAGTAGTGGTTGTCATTCCACAATATTTCCCATTTCGAAAAATAGTTTCGCCTCCCCAACACCATGTATCAAATTCAACATCATGATCATTCAATAATAACTGTACATATTTGCGTTTTACACCCTCTTCGCGTTGTTTTAGAAGTGCATCGCGTCCTATAAAATCAACTCCTTTCTAAAAGTAGAAAGCCATAAGAAATTATGTGAATGAATACGGATATATTTGTGAAACAAACATTCTTCATATCTTTCACAATATAACTTACATCAAATTTTACTCGCCACGTTCGACCACATTCTAATGGAGTAGTAAAGGTATCTAAATCTTGACCCCAAAATGCATAAAATTTTTCTACGCGTAAAGCTCGTGTTGCATAATATCCAGCATGTCGTATACCGTATTTGGCTCCAACGTCTATTAATCTTGTATAAATATGTAATGCAAACTAAAAATATTTTTGCATCGTAAGTGGATTAATAATTAAATGAATATAATCTTAAATTATTAAATTTATGTTAACATATTCGTAATGCACATTAAGACAGGTAGCTAGCACAGTTAATTTGTTTAATTATTTGTCATTTTAATATATACTTAAATTACATATAATTTTATTTACTTACTTCATTTGGAATGTATAAAACATAACCAAGTTCTCCAGTATGTGTTAAATTCATTGTACGAATTCCATTAGCTAATCCCACATCCAATTCCTAACAAAAAATATAAATATTCAATAAAAACATATACATTAAAGTTACTATTAATAATAAATGTAAACACGCATAATTTTTAATACTTTGAAAGTGAAGAAAGGGAAATTTTTCGGATTTAAATCAGTGTCAGTCAATTCAGTTAACAATTGTCTAGTTGCAGGCCCCATGATACAAATTGCAGTATATGCTGATGTTACATCAGATACTGCAACAGAACCATCACTTGGTAGATGACGATTAATCCAATGTTTACAACGAGTTTGTTGAATAGTTGGTGCAATCATCATATAGCTGAAATATCAAGAAAATTATAAAAATTAAATAATTTGCTTTACAATATAATAATTTATATTACTTTTAATATGACTCACTGGTTTGGTGCTATTCTGGCTAAACTACAATCATTTTCATAACCACCACAATAATTTTGCATACCAGTATGAATAATACTTCCCACAGGTACATCTACATCATTTGAACACAAGTACTGAAGCAGTTCCATTACTTCCATGTTATTTGACTAAAAATTTAAAAAATAAATTGTGACATTAAAATAAAAAGAAATAAGTAAGTGGCATACTCAAGGCCATTTTACTTAAATTAATAATTACCCATAAGTCGATCTTGGTAAAAGAAGAATAATCGCTAAGTCCAATCGATTCGCGGCAAGCTGCATATTCCTTACTAACCTGATCGAACCATGGTGGCTTACCAAACGTATTTGTATATGCTATTTTACATCTCTGAAGCCCATCAGTTGCGTCTAAATCTTTGTAATAATATTTTAACATTTAAAATAAGTATGCTATAAAGTTCCCAAGCTAATACTGTAACAATACGTTATATAAATAAAACAAATTTACCATAATCATCGATTGGTTGAAACCAGGATGGACGTTCATATCCCATTACTTGCCCAAAAATAGCACCAGCTTCCCTAAGTTTTGGGTAAATCGGAGACATTCTTAAATTTCTGCCAGTTTTAAATTCTTGATGTGGATATTGTAATGCATAATGCATTCCAGGCACTTCTCTCGCTCGATCGCGTAAAAATTTACGATTATTGTGTAAACCAAGAAAACGAGATACATCTAATTCATACATATCTAACGAAGTGGAACCATTAACTATTAACTCGGCTGTAGCGCGTCCAACTCCTCCAGCTGCTGATATACCCACCTAAAACAAAATATTTATTATAATATATTTTAAAATCATATCGAATCGGAATATCTTTACTTACAGTCTTCATACCAGCAGCTACATAATAATTGCGTATTTCTGGAGCTTCTCCCACAATCCATTTACAATCTGGTGAAAATGCTTCAGGACCATTGCATAGTCTTTCTAAGACAGCATTTCCTAAACTTGGAATTCTATGAAGCATTTGTTCTAACAAAATATGGAAGTGATCCCAATCTTCAGGTAAAAATTTGTCATCTGTACTTTCTACAAATAAGATAGAAATAAGTAAAATAAACAAAAAATTTATTTTTTTATACTAGGCAATATATATCTTTATATAAATAAGAAGATACGTAAAACTAATTTACATCTATATCTAACCAGGTATTGACCCATCTTCAAATGCTGGTTTTGCAACGGGCTCGAATCCTCCTGCTAATATGCATCCTTCATTTTCTCTAAAGTAAATATATCCATCTAAATCACGCACCACAGGTGTCATTGGATCTAAATTTGGAATAGGTTTTGTATGTAGATAGTAATGTTCTACTGGATGAAGAGGTACCTAAGAGAAAAAGAAAATGAGAAAAATCAGTCATTGATTATTTATGATATATTTTATAATCTTATGAAAGATACAATCTAAATCAATTAATAAAATAATAAAATGATCTAACCTTTACATATGGTTCACTTAATTTGCCTACATTACGTGCCCAAAATCCAGCACAGTTAACAAAGTACTGGCATTTCACCATTCCTCGTGTAGTTTCAACAGCTTCAACACTTCCTTGTTGATTAATAATCTTTGTAACCATACAATCTTCATAAATTTTTACGCCTAAGAATTAGACATAAGTGTAATTATATATATATATTACTTAAACGTTATGGAAAATAGAAGATAGAAAGATAGAAGATATTACCTCTTTTTTTAGCTTCTGTAAGTAACGATAAACATATTTGATATGGATCACCAATACCATCTCCAGGAATCCATAAACCACCAATAAGATCATCTACTCGCAATAATGGACATAACTCTCGTACTTCTTTAGGTGAAATTAAGTAACATTCTATATCACGTGATCTACAAAATAATTAATGTCAATTTATGTAAATTTTTTTATCATAATATTATTTAATTAATAATTACACAGATTGTGCTTTCATTCGTCGAAATGCTGTCATACGATCTCTTGTGCGTGCTAAAGACAGACTACCACATTGCTTCCAACCAGTTGACAAACCTTTTTCCTCTAACTCTTTATACAAAGCAATACTGTCTTGCGCTAATTTCACTTGTGCCAAACTTGGTTTAAATGCACCAACTAAGCCAGATGCATGCCATGTTGTCCCACCTCCTAATCTATATATGTATGTTAATAAAAAAATATGTAATAAAGTTTTCCAGAATTTTTTTGGTTTTATTCTCTTTTTATATAATGTTTTTCATTCAAGTACACTCTTTTACTTAAATAATAATAATAATAATAAAGAATTTCATTAGCTCGATGTTATATACTTGACATTTTATATTTCAAATTTACCTTTATCCCTATGATAACTATTTCATATAAATTTTACCTGCCACTTTCCACAAGGATAGTTTGAGATCCTAATCCCATGAGGGAAAGATGATAAGCGACTGCACCACCCATGACACCGCCTCCGCATATAACAACTTGAGCTTCTTTAGGAAGATTAGCATTTTCATTCTCCCCTTTTATATCTGAAGATTTTGAACATAATAATCTTGATTTCTCATGGTTATGGATAACAGCTTGTTTTGTTACTACAAGTTTTTCGTAAAATAATTTTGATCGTTGCCACATCTTTCATATATTACAGTTTTATACCATTTTGTAACGTATTTCCGTTTTTGTTCGTATTTCCAGTTTTTATACACGAATGCTACAATATTATAAATTTACTTCGAGTTAAGTCTATAATATTCATGCGTACACTACACGCCTTGAGCATTCTAAATTCAGAACATTGTAGAACACCTGTTGGGAAAGTGTAATATATTACATATGTATATATGCTTCCCAATAATATATTATATTAGAATACATATAATAAAAATTAACACGAAAACGGATAAATCACATACAGGTGGATAAAAACGTAAAATTACTATACGCTGACATCACTAGTCTTTGATAAGTTACGAAATAGTGCCACAGTTAAAATTATATTCGTATGATTGGTAGAATTGTTACAAGTTCGATGCAATATCAGAATGTAAATTGCCTTGACTGAATACTAGGTGTTCGTACGTTCACGTAATAAGCAAATTGGATTTAACGATTCCTCGTGGTAGTTAGTCGCGCGAAAAATTATAAAATTAAAGAATCGATATTACTTATGTAGAAAAGAAATAAGAAAAGTATGGTTTCGGTGATGCAGCCTTTTATGGTGAGTTGGCAAGATTAAATTCGTCAAGGAACTGCCGGTTTTCTTCTGCTTTTGACGTTCCTGACATTGTACAAATTTTTATTTTTAATATCTTAACTGTCCAATGACTCCTTTATAACGCTATAGGATGTGGAGAGTTCAAGAAGTTATATCGATGAGCTGTATTCGCCGGATGTTCAGAAATGTTTAGAAGCTATCATGTGAGTCTAAAATGAACTTAACCTCTAAATCACCTTATTGCAGGCATGATCAAAATTGCTTAAGTGTTTGTAAAATCCACATTAATTGTGTAAACAATCTAATCCTTATTTAATAATTCAAAAACCATTTCCGTATATATTTTAAAATACTATTTATTTTATATATTATATATATATATTATATATATAATTATATATTATATATATATATTATATATATATATATTATATATATAATTATATATTATATAATTTTATTTAAATATACTTTATTATTTTCCTAAGTTTAAAATATTCATGATGTAACATATATACAAAAATTCTATTATACATTTTATTTGGATAAATTATAATACCCTATAAAGAATGTAATTATTATAATAATTACCATTTCCCTTTTGTTAGATGCCTTAAAAACTCTGTAATCGGAAGCAATCGTCAAAAAGGTTCAGTAATAGCGCAAGGTGTGGTACCAAGACTTTTACAACTTATTGGCGATTCATCGGGTCCTACGGCAGAACGCATACAGCTAGAATCTGCCGTAACGCTAGGTTCTTTAGCAAAAGGCACTGATCAACATGTATTGGCACTTATAGATTTGGGTGTAGTGCCATTACTTTTACAAGTTTTACTTTCTATACCAGTTTCTGAAATAAATACCGAAGGAAAGGAAAAAACATTAGATTTCTTAAATGAAGCTTGTTTACGTTGTTTACGAACAGTGTTTCAACATGCTGCAGCACCTGTACATACTATATACCAAGATTCAGCTTTAGTACCACGTTTATTATCGTTAGCAAGTCGATCTGTCACTTGTCAAGTTTGTGTAGCAACTATTTTAACAACGGCATGTAAGGTAAGTATACAATATGTATTTACATATTTGTACATGCATATGCATGCGTAAGTAAGAGAAAATTGATTTTTATTATATTTTTTAGACTGCAGAAGAACAGAATGCTCTTTCTAAAGGAGGAGCTGTTGAAACATTAGCAATGCAGCTAGATTCACCATTAACTGATGTACAATTGCCAGCACTAGCTTGTCTAGCAAATATGTGCTATCAAAATCATATGGTATCTGCTATGGTTGCCGCAGCAACAACAAGTAATACACTTAGAGGAAAACACGTTCCAGTAGCCCTAGGGCAATTAATGGGTCGAGAAAGAAGTTCATTGGTTCAACTTGAAGCAGCAAGATGCATAGCATATATGCATAGAGCTGGAGCATTACCTTCTACCGATCCTCGAGTTGTATATCGAGCTCTTCCTTGTCTTGTAAGACTCTGTCATCGAGATAGACCGCCGCGCGAAAGGATAGCAGCGGCAGAGACATTGGCTTATCTTACGGAAGTGGATACAGATTTACAGCGTTTAGCTTCTATTAGTAATCATCTTATTCCAACACTAGCAGAGCTATTAAGACCACATCCACAGGTTTGCAATTTAGAAATATTAGAAAACAACATATAGCTTTGAAAGAGATTTTAATAGAAACATTAACTACAATCAGTTAATGTTTATATTATAAAATCTATAAGCATAACAAATTCTATTCAGGTTCATGATGCTACATTAACACAGGATATGCGTCAAGCTGCATTTAGAGCATTCGCATCTCTTGGTGCTAATGATGAAGATATTCGAAAACGTATAATTGAAACAGAGAGTTTGATGGAACAAGTTGTATCTGGTCTTCAAGATCCAGGTGGTCCTCGTGTACGTTTGGCTGCAGTTAGATGTTTGCATTCACTTTCCAGAAGTGTTCAACAACTTCGAACAACTTTCCAAGATCATGCAGTTTGGAGACCTCTCATGCAATTATTACATGGAGCAGACAAAGGATTAGAAGGTAATACATTATCAAAGACGATATACATATACAGATATTTTATACATACTCATACTATTCATATAAAGCGTGTAATGAGACATTATATTATATATATATGTTTATTATGTGTGAAGATAAGACAATATAAAGTATATTGCGTTATAAATAAACAATAATTGTATTTGTAAACATTTATGACAAATAACTTTATTATTTCTTATAGGTAGAACAGAAGATGAAGATGATTTATTAACTGTTGCCTCAAGCACATTATGTAACTTATTACTGGAGTTTAGTCCAAGCAAAGAACCAATTTTAGAATCTGGAGGTGTAGAATTATTGTGTTCTCTTACAAAACGACCCGATCCAGCGCTTCGATTAAACGGAATTTGGGCTTTGATGAATGTAGCATTTCAAGCAGAACAACGTGTAAAATCACAGATCTTGTCATGTTTAGGCACTGACCAAATCTTTCGTCTTTTGGCTGATCCAGAATTAGCGGTTTTAATGAAAACACTTGGCTTATTAAGGAATTTACTTTCTACAAAGGCACACATAGATCGCATAATGGGTGAACATGCGGCACATGTTATGCAAGCAGTTATTTTAGTATTGGAAGATCCAGAACATCCTGCCGACGTGAAAGAACAAGCTTTATGTATCTTAGCGAATGTAGCTGATGGTGACCGTGCCAGAGATCATATTATGGCTAACGAAGATGTTTTAAAAAAGCTTATGGATTATATGGTTTGTAGATTGTTATTGATAATGTTAAATCAAAAACCCCTTTTTTACATTTGTCCACATTTTCCTATACAGAAAAATTTCGATATTTTGATTCTATCTAATTTATGTAGTACTAGATTATTTTAATATACAATATAATATATTCAATTGTTCTGGGGGAAAAAAATCAAAGAGATTTCATGATATTTTTATTTTGTAACTTTTTTTATTACATTAAGTTTAAGTAATTTAAAAATAAATATAATTTTTTTTTAGTAAACTCTCCAACTTGCTTTGAATCTTTGAAAAAATGTAAAATATAAGATAGATCAGATAGATCAGAACTTTATTAACAATTTAGAAAAAGATCATTAACACTACGGCGTTCAATGACACCACATTCAATCGATATAATCAATGTAATATGTAAATAATGTATTAATGATTAGATGCACAGTAATGTAAAACTACAAGTTGCGGCAATTTTTTGCGTTTGCAACTTGGTATGGAGAGAGGAGCCTGGTGCTGCTCAAAGACAAGCACGACTAAGACAGTTGGGTCACTATCGTATTCTGCAACAGTTACGTCACACAAGAGATTCTCAGCTGTTTGATAAGTATGCTGTTTTATTATAATTTGTACTAATTTATTTTCGTTACATATAATTGCTTTTACAATATTATTTTTATTTCTTAATTAAATCACTTCATTTGAATTCCTTTATTGATAAATATAAAAAGATTTAATGCTTACATTAATTTTTTTTATTTTTTCTTATTATTTAATAGTAAATTACTTTAATTATTACAATCACATTTATAGATTTAAAACAAATACAAAATATGTTATGGTCTTCCACTGTAATCGAAGCTTGTACTATAATAAAGATATTACAAGATACAACATTATTAAAATTATGTTTTTACATTTTATGTTCTCAGGGTCAAAACTGCCATGGCACAATTTTATGATGCATGAACTTCGGATGCTGAATTACTGCTGAAGTTTTGTAATAAATTGTGAAGTTTTTTATTTGAACTATACTACACTTAGAATTAATACTGTGATCCTATGCTTTTGTTGATGCATAAGCATTTTAAATTTACACAAAAGAAATGGAATAATATTTCTAAGCCTAAGCTTGCAGTTTATTCATGTCATAATTTATTTTATTTAAACTGAACGAATTTTATTAGTAAATGAAATGATATTGATAGATGTGATAGAAATGATGAAATGATGAAATGATGAAATGATAGATGAAGAAAGGTATGTATGTTGCGTGATGTTATTTTTTAGTATATAACAAGCAGAGACTTCAGATACAAATTTTCTAATGCAATAATAAATTCCTAGAATTTGAAAACATAAAACTATATCAAAATAATTACGCTCGATATGTCCATGTATCTTTGGCATATTGTATATTTTTACGTAGGAAGGTCCGTAATACAATTCATTACATAAAATGATTTTTATATATTTTACAGAAACATTTGACTAGCAGATCTTAATACATAATTGGAGTTTATATCTTTGGTAGAGAACTTTCGTGAAAAATTATTTATGAAATTGAGATATATTCAATCTTTATCACGATTATATCTAAAGTGTACGTCTTTGGAATGTTACATTTAATGATTCTTAAATATTTAAATGCAAGTATAAGTTTATGTAGTCATGTAATGCTAATAATTGCAAGTGAATGTTACCAGCAATATTCAACATAATTAAAAATAAAGCCTTAATCTTTGTTTTGATCATTGGTACTAGATGTAATTAATTATACAGCTATACCACATTGACATTATATAAATTATACTGATGCATTATTATCGTTGGTAAGATTTTCCATTGGATTATTAGCTAAGGGATCTAGTTCCGCAAACAGTTCCAGCCATGAGTTACCCTTATTTTTTCCAGTTTTGCTTTTTTTCTAAAAAAAAGGAACTCAATCATTAATTCTATTCCATAATTATATATATAATATATATATATTATATTATTTAAAATTTATATATTTATATTAATTTAAAAAATTATAAATATATAAAACTACTTAAACACATTGCTCGTGTATACAGGTTTATACAAAATTTTGTTGGTAATATTACAAAATGCAAAAACAACTGTTAAAAATGTATGAATAATTAGTGTTGTATTCACATTGAATCTCTAACAAAATAACATAAATAATGCTTTGTACATAAATAAAAATGTATATTTGAGTGCATTAAGTGTGACTAATCCATAAAGCATCAATAATTTCTTTTCTAACAATATTATAAAATATAAGTTTTAGTGATACGAGGTCAAGATATTTACTTGGTTTCAATGTTATGTAGATTTTAATATAATAATGTCAACTAAATGTAAATTAGAAAACGAGATTTTATTATTGAGTTTTGAAACATATATAAATAAAATAAAAAGTAATTAATCAATAAATTAAATCTTAATTTTAATATATCTAAAATATTAAAAAATACTTACTTTATCGTCTGCGTTAATAGTTGGTATAATTTTTTGCTCAATACCAAGTGTTGCTTCTCCCAGACTTTGTTTCAATATATTCGATGGCAAGAAAGTGTCGTTTGACAAAGAATCCCATTCATTATTAGAATTATCGCTATTATGTTTATCATCGATGATATCACTTAAAAGTGCAGCATTTTCAGAAATTAGTAAATTTAAAGATTGGTCTTCTAAATTATGTGATACATTAGAAGAGAAGTCAGGTAAATCAATATTTGTGTTGCATGTATCAAACATATTCATTGTTAAATCTACCTCTGATAAACTTTTATGCAAATTAAATTGGCTATTTGTTTGTGTTTTATTATCTGATTGTTGACTATTAGAATTATTCATTTCTAAGACTAGATTTCCAAAGAATTGTTCAAGTTCTTCATAAACAGTATCAGAAGAATGTTCTACTACTCCATTTTTGGAAGAAACAGAATTTGCTTCTAAACTTTCCAAGCTTGCTATATCTTTCGATTCATTTTCAATGTCTAATAATTTTTCATCTTGTTTGTCAGTATTAGATGTATATTCTGAGGTTGCTGTTGCTTCTTGTCCCTCTTCAATGTCATCATGAAAATCTGCTTCAAAAAATAACAACCTGTAATAGAAAAGAAAACATAACAAATTAAATATATATATATATATATATATATATATATATATATATTTAAAAAATATATACATGTGTATGTATGTCTTACTTGTCTTTATTATCAGGATCATCATCACCACCTGTTTCTTGTGCTAATTTGCAGGAAGTTTCAGCAAGTTCTCGCACAACCATAAAATCATATCGCTGATATCCTTTAAAACTATTCGCTATTGCTGAGTAGGCTTGTGCTGATTTCTTAGCAAAATTAAGAAGTGTACTTTGATATAAAACTAGAGCATGACTGAACATATTACATCTTGCTGCAGCTAACAGGTCTACTTTTTGAAGACAATCAAGAGTTAAATTGTCAAATGTTACTTTATCTCTGTATCGTAAAGGGATAATGTATATAATTATAATGGATAATTATTCGTATAACACTAAAATGATTATTTTAGGACTTATCATAATAAATTAATATATTACCGAATATATTACTTATGTATGTGCATATATATTACATATTTAATATTTAAGATACTTTTTGTTATTAAAAAATATGAAACCGTATATTTCATATAACATTAGAATACTTGATATAGCGTATTAAAAAAACATATTACTCACTGTTTAACACGTGTTTGAACTTTCCTAAATCTTTCTAATTGTTTGGTTGTATCAGGGTCTAATTCCTGAGAAATATTTTTTAGCCATGATAAAGCTGCTCGATATTCAGTACGTGCTCTTTCCATTGATTGTACATTTTGAAGTGTATCTTCAACTGCTCTTTGTCTAAATGTTTCTACTTCTTGATATAATCTGCCTAAGGGTACTCTAAGTGCGAGTCTCTGTTGACCAGAATAAGAAAGAGATTTTCCAACAGCAGACATCATTTTACCAGCTCTTGTTTTATCCTGTTTACCAGCTTCTTTTAGAAAACGACCCATTGCATTTTCTTCTTGAGCAAGATCTAAACAAAATGCGCATATGAATTTATTCGATTAAATCTTTTATTATAATCTAGAAATATAAAGAGTTAAAAATACTTAAATCACTTATAAAGTACACAACAAATTGTAATATACATATATAGTGTATTTGTAGAATATATATTATAATATATATTTGTTATTTCTACAAAAAAGTACCTACTGCATAATCTTTCTTGGTATTTATCGATAATTCTTGGTAAATATAAGCATGAGTCTTGAATACTATGGAACAGTATCAGTTTGGCATCTAACTCTGCATCCGAAGCAATTATGCAATCATCTTCCTTTTTTCCTAATTTCCGCGATAAAGTTTGCTTCGTTACCCAAAATTGATGTTGCATTTTCGTAATGGTAGAATTATTGTGTACATGTGATCTTTGAATCCAGCGATCAAAAGCATTTCCTGACATACCGGAGTTACCTTTATCGCTGTAAATGCAAACAAATATTAGACCAGAATATTTGAACATTATAAGCACGTTATAATTAAATTAATTGTTACATTTTACGCTAATGAGAATAAGAATCTTTTATTCTTCCTTTTGAGTAACATTTAAAAACAAAACATAATTAATAAGCACGCTATAATAACAAATGCATGTTACAATCGAAACTTAATTTCTGCATTACAGAGTAACGGTTAATAGGTTTACTAGGTATTCATGATGTACGCCTTTCATTCGATTGCACAAGTTGATATTGTCACGGGAAAAAATCACAGTGATAATATGACTTCCGCGTTTGACGTTTCAAGCAGCTGACATGTTGCCATCTCGTACAGTCATGGCTTCGTTTACAAGCATAGAATTTATGATCATGGAGGAGATACGAAGCTACACCTTATGTTACGTACATAAGCAACGATTTATTCATGAGCAATGCGTACAATGGATTTTTTAAATGTGTTAATGAAGCTTAAAGTCACAGTACCAAATTAATTAAAAATACTTTTAATTCTATATAATAATATAACAATACATGATTATAAAATAATATCAGTGACTCAATTATTTTATTATTCGATTAAATTATTGAAAAATGTATTTCGTTCAAGCGTAATTTCATATTTTTTCTAGCTAGCCAAGTAAGAAGAATGTATTCAAATTCGTAAACTTATTTGTCTATCACGGCCAATTAAATTTAATTATTTTATTTTTAAATTCTATGATTGGATGGTTCGGAAATATTTTAGTCGTTAATAATCAGTTAATCGAATTGAAGCTTACGAGAGTTAAGAGTTAAATAAGTGTATTGAAAATAATTAAACTTCAGTGTTGAAATAGACATAATGTATAAAAAAAGGAACTTTTAACGAGATATAATTTGATTTAAATGAAACACTTTCATTGACATATGATCATAAAAATTGAAACAATTAAATGATGGATAATTTTTCCGAAATAATACACGAACATTTCTAGATAAAAGGTATGTACACGCTTTAAAGAATTTAGACTCCTTAAACATTATTAACTGTTGCAAATAATTAATTTGTTTTAATATATATATATCAAATTATGTACGACTAATGTAATTATTATATTAGTACTTGTAAATAACAATTATAATAACTGTTATAAGATATCGTTACAAGTATAAATTTCAATTTAATGATATGAAACAGAAAATTACTTTATTTTATAATTACAGAATTATAATTACAGTGGTAACAAAGAGAGTATAATCGCGTGAAGATTACCTATATTACCAGTATAAGGTAACAAATTTATGTACCAATTCATAGATAATTTTATAAAAGTTAAAAACTCAAAAGTAATTTTATCACAAGCACAATCTTCGTATCATTACATTTAAATTATGTTTATACTTACAAATCTTTTATTTGTATTTCTTTATGTTATTCTTTATTGTTATTTTGTATTTCTTTAGTATCTTTTATATTTTGGTATAATTATGTATAAGTTATATATTCTTTTACATTTCATAATTTGAATATATTCCTTGTTTTAATTTTTAAATTAATTATAAACAAATTTTGGTATAAATGCTCTTTTATATGTTCATGTTTTACACATAAATGAAATATGTATTTATTTCACGTAACTAATCGAGTAGTTATCTAAATTCTCAACATTTAAAATAAACCGCCGCTAGAAAATCACACTTCCAAAGTCAATCGTGTCTGCTACAGGTA
>JAITYT010000873.1:626270-651173 GCA_025433975.1 Liostenogaster flavolineata | reverse complement strand
ATATATATATATATATGTGTGTGTGATAGTTGTTTGAAAATGTTGGTATTTATATATTTTTATAATTTTATCTCAGAATAACATATCTTATAAATTGCATAGATGATAAAAGATACGAGGCGATATATTTATATCTTTAATAAATTTTGTTTATACTGTATAATGTTTTTCATATTCATTTTCAGCTATTCATTTGTATACGATTTTAATGTTCGTTAGTTTAGAGGATTGCAATTACAAAAATGACAAAAGAGCAATCGATTCTGCTGTTCGCACTCGTGTATCACAAAAGACAGAACACGGATTACGTTATTGTATACGATTGTTCGTATAGGTAAATTATACTTTTCTTTGTGGTAAAATATTTAACATAAATGAAAAAATTGCAAAAATACAAAAATGGCGGTATCGACAATCAATCGCGTATATAAGCCACTGCGAAAGTGGTGCCGCTAGTAGCAAAACGCAGTAGCGAATTCTCATTGGTCATTGGCCACAAGATAGACGTAAAATGGTGACGCGTGTACGCATGACCGCGATCTCGGCCATATTTAATTTCTCGCAAATTTTGCCAGTCGGGTAGGGCAAGAAAAATTCGTAGGAGAAAGATGTATATGCGATACATGGATGCAACTATAATAGAAATCCCTCGAAAAAATGCTCGTTCGTATCTCAGAATATCGTACGAAGAACAAAATAATTCCATCGCGATTGCGAGATTCGGAGTGGACTCCGTACCGCGCGGATTTTTACTGACTCGCGCGATTTTATTCTGCGCATGGAAAGCAATTTTGCCCAATCATAAATAGGGCTATTGTGGGGGGATGGTGTATGCTGCTGGCGCATTTCATACATCCGAGTGTAATGGTAACCAGATAGAGGCGTCGCGCGGGGCCATCGGCCGGTTAGCACCGTAAATACCTATTACATATTAGCGCCGAAAAAATTTCTTCCTTTTTCGTTCACCGTTTTACGATCTTTCGGGCTGTCTGCTTCGAATTTTTTTTTTTTCTTTCCCTTTCTACGTCTTAATCTCTTACCCTATATTTCTCTCTTTTTCCCTTTTTTCTCTTTCTCGCACTCTTTCTCTCTCTCTCTCTCTCTCTCTCTCTCTCTCTCTCTCTCTCTCTCTCTCTTTTTCTCTCTTTTCTTTTTCCATTCTCCTCGAAGAGGTCTCCCTTTTTACGTAGAGACGAGAACGACGGACGTACGTAACGCGTCGTGTACGCATCGTCGGCACGGTTCGCGAGTGCACGATGACACGCGCTTAGACGCGAGGTCCGCTCCGTACGTCTCTAAACGTGGCCTAGGGTGTAGTAGTGTATCAATCGCGAGTTTGTGCGTGTGTGAGAAGCGGTCGAGCGAGTGATCTGTGACGTCAGTGGTGGTCCGATCGGCTGTCACCTGTCAAGCCGACGTATCCCTCGTCGCCTTACCTCGCCCCCTCGCGTATTGCCCTACCACCCCCGACGTCGACGAATCCCCCAGCCTCCCCCTCGCGCGGTTCTCTTTCGCTCACCCCTCTCCTTTCCTCTGCCCGCGCGCGTGCTCCGCTACCCTCGTCGAAGCGCCAGGGATTCTCCCACTCTTCGTCGCTTAAACCTCGCGCTTACCGTCGTTCCATCCTCGCTTACCTACCCCACTCGATCGTCCGTCTCTCTTTTGGCTCCTCCATGGTTCCTCTGTGGCCTCTCTCTCTTTCTCTCTTTCTCTCTCCCTTACTCTTTCTCTTTTTCCTTCCTCTCACTCCGGTCAACGTTGTTGCGAGCACGGCGTTCCGCACTGCTATTCCACCCCCCGTCCCCACTCCGGCAATTTCCTCCGCTCTTTTTCCCTACTGCGGCGTTGCGGGGGACGGATCGGAGAGCGTGTATCTATCTTCGTTTCCCCTCCAAAACGACGCGTACATCCAACCTCTCTCTTTTTATCCACCACTCGGCAGGGGATGGAGAACCCTCTTTCCTCTTCCCGTATCATCTCTCTATCCATCCCTTCGCGTTTTCTCCCTGGTCGCGCCTCTCTACCACCCCCGAAACCCGAAGCGGTACCTTCGGAACTCGAGTGCTGCTACCACCGCCGCCACCACCATCCACCCACCCTCTCTCTATCCGATACAGCTCCGCTCTCTCTGGCTGCCTGGCTGGCTGGATGCCTGCCTCCGTGCCTGCCTCCATGCCTGCCGCCTGCCTGCCTGCCTGCCTGCCTGCCTGCCTGCTGCCGCGACGACCGCAGACACAAAAACAATAACAAATCGATTCGCGAGGGCAATGGGAAGGGGTCAGCGCGGTAGGGCGACGAGGACGAGGATGAGGACGAGGAAAGCGCCGGGATGAGGGGCATACGTATCTCCGTTTCGCTTCGTCCTACCCTTTCTCTGTATCTGTTCGTGGTCGGCTCTCGCTCGTTCTCTTTCTCTCTCCTCTCTCTCTCTCCCTCTCTCTCTTTCTCTCTCTCTTTCTCTTTCTCTCTCACACTCAATTTCTCTGTCTCACCGAAGCGTTCCCCGTCCGTCCGTCCCTCTCTTTCTGGATATTGTATAGAGAACGTTATGCTAAAGTATGCATGCACGAGGGTCGGTCCAATGGTCAGGAATCTCGCGAGTTCGTTCGTTCTGCGGCAGCACGTATCCGGGCGGCTCGCTGCTGCGTGCGTCGTCGTGCGGGATTTCGTTGGTCCGTACGCCGATCGTGCGGACTTCCGGTCGACCGGTAAGGTGGAAATCGGCTGATTCTTGGCGAGGACCGGCCGCTACGGCGACTTGGTGGGGGATGAGTCAGCGTCGTAATGACGATCGGCTCGAATTGCGGTAGACCACCGGAGGGGCACTCGTAAGAGGCACAAGACTTAACACGTCCTTTTCTTTAGTTTCTTAATTTTCACGGTTTAAATCGGAACTGTACGATTCCGAACAATTTCTTATGGTAGGGGAGACGGAGGGCTCGAGGATCGACGCGTTTCGTCCAAAATTTCATTCCCGATCCTCTTTTTCGCCGGGCGATTTCAGGCGATCGCTACGCGCGGCCAAACCTTTCCTTCCGAGCGAACTTCGTGTTTACGTCGATGGATTTACGAGATGACCGTTTACTTGCTTCCTGGATTCTCGGCATGTCGTTGTATAACTTCGGTTCTCGTTGGACGAATTGCGAGAAAAAATCGTGGAGATACGAGGAGAATCACAGCAGTCGGAAAATTCAGCCAAGATCGCACGGGTTGTTTCGAGTAGATGTCCTCTAGCAGCCGTAAAGGCAATTTCTCTTGCTCGCCCGCCGTCGTACGCCAATCACTCACCGTACCCGAAATTGTCTATCTTATTTTTGGCCGAATTATCGCGAAACGGAGGAAGAATATTTTTCTCGTCTTTCATACTCCGACCTATCTTTTCGCGTAGTATCTATTTTTCGTTTCGACGTCGTTTATTCGTCGAACATTTTGGACGATTGGCTTAACTCGTGCGAGAAATTACTACTTATCGTCGAAACTCGATATCAATACGTCTGTCTCGATGCAATATTCAATACATCGAGTCGATTCGGTGCTTTACGATGCTTTATTACTGTTAATCGTTCTTTTTCATTTTCAAATAATTTTATTGTCAATCGAGAGCGATCATCGCGGAAAAATGATTTTAATTCGGAATAAAGCCACAATACGGTTTTCCTGGTTCATTTTCGGTATTCGTTGGTCGTGCAAACAAATGTACATATATGCATTTGCGCGTCAAAAATCAGTAATTCCCCGAACAGTAATTTCACGAAAAGCTTTTTCCCGCAGCCAATCAGATTGCTAATTTGATATTGGATATTAACTATTCATTTCTTTGATGGCTTCGTGTAAAATTTATGTAAAGTATGAGTTTTACGTATTTAGCTCTATTGTTTATCATCCATTAATATCAGTTTAATGAAAGCTATCAACGACATCCTTTCGACGCTTTTATGGAAGTGTTAAGGAAGACGTAATCTTACTTTTCGTGTTACTTTATCGCGTACGAAATGGATGTATCCAATCTCGCAGATCGAAAACTGAACGAATTTGTTCGACCTGGTTTACATGTTTATCGGTCTAAGTAATATTTTTCGATATATATCTTTTAAGAGATTAAGGAAATAACACACTATGAAGTTCCATAATCTGATAACTTTTTCGAATCGTATTATTTTATGTCTTTCCGTAGATTTTTATGACACATAAATACCACCGACATCGGTACTGTAAGATAACTTCAATTTCTTCTTGATAAAATGTATCGTGGAATAACTTATACATCGTGTGCGCTCCTGTACAATCGTGTCCGTCCTTGTTTGAGAAATCCTTAAAAAAGTTTGTATTTTTTAATCTTCTTAATCGCTTAAACGTATTTTCGATTAGCATGAAAAAAGCAGCATAAAGATTTGTAATACTGACAGAAAGATTTGTCACGTAATAAAATATTCTTTCTTTGCCTTTACAGCTGTGCTTTTCTTAATTTTATAGCATGAAAAACTGAATTAATTTAATTAAAGCAAGCGCGTGTATTTTAAGAACGATATATGAGTCGGTCGAAGGCAAAGCGATGTACGTCAGAATTCATTCATCTTAGAGACTAAAACCATCTTAATAAATTGTGCTATCAAATCTCATCATTCTAAACAAAATTTATACCACTTTACGCTTACTCGACTCATATAAGTTCGGTATATTTCAAGTATTCCAAACATATTTCAGTGTAAAATTCATATCTGAAGATAGCGTTAAAATTGCATGTAGATACTACCAAGAGATTCAATTTTCTTATTATTAAGATACATTAATGTTTAAAAGGTATTCCATTTATTATAGTTGTGATTTTGATAGTTTATTAATCTTTTTATCGTTGTTACAATTTTACATTCATCGAGTATTAGCCAACTGATACACTCGTACAAAATTGATGTACGATTTTGAACGCTACGATCGATCAACGCTTGATCATTCGACCGACCGAATCCTTAACGTCGTCTTCACTCGACTCGAAGTTCTTTGATTGTAGAACGGATATTTCTTTACTCATAATTATTCTCCCTCTTCAAAGTGTCTATTAGAAACTGCACTGCCATGAGATGTAACGCAGAAAGTATTTTACCAATACCTTAAAGATCTATTTTATTTCTTTCCGTCGCTGGAAACTTCATTGATTATATCCCGCGGTTTGAAACACTCGAGGAATTGGTCGATCGGTAACAGCATCGATACTATTTTATCGCGGTGTTTGGAATGAAAAGAACGCGTTTAATCAACTTTCCTATTAGATGGAATATGGGATTTGGAGTCTGCACGTCGCGGGTGAACTTTGGGGCGATCCGCGTCTCGCCCGGAGGCACCCGATTCTACCTCCTGCCGCGACACAGATACTGCCGAGGGCGGCGTTCGCCCTGAGCGCCCTTCAACAATCGACGGACATGGTACCGTTACCGCTGACGACGATCGGACCACCGTACGGTCCAATGGAACTGGTTACTCATTCCTCATCCATCGCCAACAAAGCGACAAACGCCAAGGGAATCACCGCCACTGATGAGGATCCAGGAAACGACGATGACAACGATCGCAACGAAACCAACATCGAAAAAGCCGACGAAAATGAGAATCAGGTAATCGTCGCGTTTGCATATAAAATATTGTATTTACATCGTGTTGTTTTCTGATATATGTTTTCACTATTACTTTTATCGATATTATTGTTTATTCATCTTATTCTTTTTTAACTATTCGTACGTCAACGTTTATGTTTATGTTGTTTTCTTTTATTTTTATAGGCATCCATTGCAGCTGAAAACAACGATAACGAAGATGAAGAAGACAGTGATACTGGAAGTACCAGTAGCTCTCGTCGTTCGGCCAACAATAATTTTTCGACAAAACCACTGGATCCTCTATCTTGTTTAGGCCTTGATAAAGTATATCCTTTTTCCGTCTCTTCCGTCTTTATTTATTGTTAATTTATTAACGACACATCTTTCAGGAGGGTGCGGTAACGCCGGTGTTAAATGGTTGGGTCTTAGGTGCTTACACGGCTATGTTAGGAAGACTGTCCGCAGCCACTGCAGCTCTCGAAGCTACTGAAATTCCCAATGTACCTTCTGACAGCGATTCTGAGAGCGAACATTCCTCCTATACCGAAAGGTATGTTTCTTCAGCATATTAATAATTATAAATTTTAAGTAGCTTTGTATACGATAAATCGATTGCTTGATATAATATTAGCGCCCAAAAGAATATGAAATAGAATGCAGTGACTGTTCTATTCAAATTAAGTCTAAATATAATAAGTTTAAACGAATATAGAATTTTTAAAAAAAGTATTTCGAATATGCTGATTACGACAAGTACAAGTGTATTTATATATTATTCCGATCAGATTCGTATAAGTATAGGAATTGCATTTATCATAACGATTCAGTTTACGTTTTAAATCAAATTTATCGAACGAGTATTGGAAGACAACTAATTAGAAATCCGCTAAATTGATTCTGATCGTTATGTGCAGATCGAGAGGTAGCAGTCCAAATCCCAGTAATATTCATCGAGGTTACTCATGCGGTTCCTGCGATGTGGTTGCACCGACAAGACCGGCATTAAGAAAGCACATAGCAGATTCTCATCCCGCACTAACCAGCACGGAATCGCGAGAAGCTAAAAGCTGCCCATCAACAGGCTGCGATTTTACAACGAGTAGTAGATGTGAAATGGAGACTCACGTGGCGGCGCATGTGGCTCAGGGTATGACACCCACCGGCAAGAAGCGCACATTGGCCTTACAACGCGTCAGGTATAGGTACTCGAACTGAAAATTTATTTAGTTTACTAATTTACGATAATAAGGAACATCGAACTCGAATCAAACTGAATCGCTTTATGAATGTGAATTACCGTTGCGTTTAACGTCAATCGATAAAAACTATTGAGAATTTATCACGAATTCAATTCTACCGTCGCGATCTCGACTTATTGCGCTTTTGGAAATTTAGATACGAAAGGGAGGAGTATCGATGCTCGCTGTGCTCCTACGCCTGCACGATCGAGAAAGCATTTCAAAGGCATTTAACGGCTCATGCGAAAGGTACAGCACCGGAGACAAGAGTGAGCTGCGCAGTATGCGGCGCGGATAGATCTTCCGAGGTTGATCTGAGCAGACACATGAGGAGGCATCGAGACGATCGATTTTTTTGCTGCGACATCTGCATTTTTCGCACGGTTCAGCTGAAAAAGGTATTTCGAGACATCGATATCCATCGATCTCTCGTCGTAATTAAGAAAACCGTTATCTGTGGCTCCATAGTTGATTCAACATCGACGCATGCACACCGGCGAGAAGCCGCATCTCTGTCCACATTGTACGTACAGAAGTGCGCGTCGCGACAATCTAAGGAGTCACGTGAGACGGGTACACAAGAAAGAGAATCTCTATTGCGACACGTTCAGTCCGCGTGGTATGCTAATCGCACCGACGATCCAAGAAAGGGATACTTCCTTTACGCAGAGTCCTACATCTTCACCGTCCCCAAATCCCGCCGAATCAACGAATTAACGGAGAATAACGAAGAATGCTGTTACTCCGGTTAAACACTGTATATATTTCATATATATACACATATTTAATACACATATATTTAATTATGGAAGTACAAATATTTCAAAATCACGTATTAGTTTTATCTTGGCATTTAGCAGTTTTGATCAATGAATGGATAATTTAATTTATTTAAAAGATTTTATTTTCTAATGTAAAAAGGAACTAAAGAATCTTCAGATTTGTGATTGTTTTCAGATAGAAGAGCGGAGCCAGTGACACCGTTTTACATGTTTTAACTTCGTTGGTACCGTGAGTAAGGTACTAGAATCGATGAAGTTTTGCTCCTAATGGGAATGGTCCATTCGGACGATTAGTCGCTGTTTTAGCTATCGTAGATATTGCACGGTGGAGGACTTTGAAAGTGAATGGCTGTGAAATGGAGAAGAAGAATCGTAGACTCTGCTAAGATAAGCTCTTACGAGATGGCGAATGAAATCAATACGTATACGTCTTCGAAGAGTCAATATAAGGTAGCAAAGACGGTGACGTTTCTGAAGAAGCGTTTACCACTATCGTTTTATTCTCGAAAAGGTTAGAGGTTGGTCGCACAGATTTTATCTATTCTCTTATAATTGGTTTCAATTGTATAGCCTCGATGTCACAAGAAAGTTTAAATATCAGTTTTCACAGATTTGGTGTTATGAATTATAGATGAAGAACATGAGTATTGTAAATCAAGAATAGTTGATACTAATCTCTAACCATATATTACGAGGTTTTTCCTTTAATAAATAACTCACATGTAGAAGAATGCATGCAAACATCGATAATTTATTCTGATCTTTGAATCTTGTCGAAATTTTGCATTAACTATAAAAGCGTCCATTTATCATCGAAAATAGTGAAATCATCGACTTGTCAGACTCGAGAATAATAAGTGAAAAGAAACTGCATAATGATGCTAGATGCGTAGACTGGATTATAGAAAAAGACTGAAATTAGGTGTGCTTCACGGCGTGATGTGTTTTTTCTCATGCTAATCGCCGTGACTAAAAAAAAAATAAAAACAGCGAAGATTAAGACTGCAATTCTGTGCTGACGTGCTAGAGTCTCCCACCTCCTAGAGTCGTTTCGATCGAGATGTCTATCTCGTAAAATACTTCCTCGAGGAAGATGCATCGAAGATAATATTTTCACTGGACAACGCATCCTCTCGATCGTTTTTCTTTGAATAAAACAAAAATATTCTAAGTTAATTAGTTCCAGGCAGACTCTAGCAGGTAAGAATGGTGCTATTATCTTTTTATGGCTATATATATTTCACATTATGCATTAATCGTTTTTGTGATAATGATTGTTGACAGTACCATTGTAATGGATCAAGTTGTTATACCGGTGTGTCATTACTTTACTATAATTATTATTATAATTAGCAGTATTATTACTTTTTTGCAAAATACTATGATCTGCAAATGGATAAAAATTATAATATATTGAGACACCGTGCTCGTTTCTACAGTCATTCTATCTAGAATTGAAGACCGTCCCCAATAATCGTAAATAAAAACGATATAATTACAGAAGTGGGGAGGCAGTGAAACAAAGCTAATACTTATAAAATAAATATGTGTCAATTTTTAATATATTACAATACGTTCTAGTCGATAAAATACTTTTTAGAACAGAGATGATTCATACGAGACGGTGTTTTTTATGCATCGAAATACACACCAGCTACTGCAGCTACAGGCGTCGATGATTTTTCTCGTCAGAACTATAATTGCTATATTTACCTACGCGATATGCATATGTATAGTATATATACTTTCTTGCTTTTGATATATATTGTATTCGAATGATATTTTATATTTGTAACGCGTTTATTGCTACTGTAAGTGGCGAATTTACGAATACCTTTTTATATATGCATGATTTTACATATATGCCATTTTATTGGCAGGAACCCTTTATTGCATAGCTAAACGGTGAAGTCGAGGGAAATTGTCGTCCTTTTCTATTTCTTATATCATGTATTGATTAATACACTCGTTTATGTATATTATGTTCTATCGGAAGAAATTTTCGAACGATTAAAATATAACGCAGAACGGTATTGATAATATGCCGATTCGTTAAAGAAAATGAGCTAAAAAATGACTTAGACGAGAATATTCCAATTGTAGTTTAATATTTTCACAAATCGATACTTCCATTTTTTTCATTAAAATACATTCACACTACTTGAGAAATAATATATAAAATCTTCACGCAAAGTGCCTGTTGGGGTACGTCACTATATATATTTTTTTTACTTGCATCGATATATCACTTCCTTCTTGTTTGTTTCATGCTGAATGCACTTCACTTAAAATTTTAAACGATTTATCATTTAATTTTCATTTAAAGTGATTAGTCAAGCAAAGACGAAAGTTTTTCCAATTGATAAAATACAATTTTATTAAATATCGTAAAAGGACGAAGAACCTCCTTCAGTCGAGTAATATTTTATTGGTGTTATGTCTTTTGCGCGTAAGCGGTGCTTGTACGTATAATGAAAAAGAAATCAGCTTGAATCGTCCGAGCGAGTCTCAGGTGTGCGCGAGATTTATTCTAATTATTGTAACAAGCTCATTACCATAAATGTCGTGCCATCAATTACGAAATAATACGTGCCAAAGAAACTGAAGGAAACGAAGATAATGTTGTAAAGAAGATGTACGAGACGAAACGCTGCGAGGCGAAGTGCGCGAGCGATCAAATTCTCTTTCCAAACTTTTCCAAAGAACTTCGAAACATTCTCTGCTTTACAAGAGTTTGGAAGGCAGAATAAGATAAATTATTAGCACACTTCCACTTAATGCGAATACGAACTAGTTGTTAAAATCTCTTAATTGTTGAATTTTTGCTGTAGCTGTAAGTGTCTTAACGTATACCTTATATAAACGATAATATATTCTATATTAATGTTTCTTAGATTTAAATATAAATGGGAATCGATGAATTTTTATGGAAGATAATCGATCGTCGATTGAGTTGTATCGCAACCTATTTTCCAAGTCCTTCGAGAGACCAGAATTAATACACAATCTAAAATTAAGATATAATTAATTAAGAAATTAAAATATAATTAAATTAAGATACGAAATTGAAGTCAAGATGTTGTGAATATACGCTTTTCGTTTAATCCATCATTTATCAGTCTAATATTCGTCTTCTGAAAATTCTCGATTCCTCTGGAATCCTTCGAAGAGTTAGCATCTGATTGATATTTTGGACTCGAGACGTTATAAAAGATTAGTATGGGTGATTGAAGAACAATAATTTGTTGAAAATTATAAATATACAGCACATTACAAACTTATAATAATATCTCGATCAAGCGACTCGATTTTGATCAATATCTTCATTAATAATCTTTATTAGATAACATCTTGACACGCGATGAGAATTTTACGCTTTTTTTTCTTTTCTTATAAACGAATAAAACAAATTAGTAATTATAATATCAGCAGATGTACAAGTCGAAGGATGTCCGCCAAAACGTCTTAAAAATTAATACAATCTAAATGTGATAATATATTTGCTATTAAATTATATAATGTAACAAACACATTATGATTATTAATAATACGTGAACCGTACGAAAAAAACGAAGACCATTCACGAGTGAAATCCTTAATAAGGTGATATTACTACTAAGACTACTTTGCTTCTTTCGAGTCGGCCAAATTTTCCTTGATAAAATAGCTTTTCATTTAAATAGCAAGTTTACCTTGAGCGACTAAATACGTACATACGATTCGATCGATCGACAAAAGATTACTCTGTATACGCTCATGTTGGACGGTCTACAACAAGTCCAGTTCTAAAACTGCGGTTTACTCGCTAAAATAAGGAGACATTAAAGACTTATGCGCTCTTCGCATATATTATATATGTATGTGTATATGTGTGGGTGTGCCTACAGATATTTTCCTCGAATCTATCTCTTTCACTCTATATTATTACCGTCTCTATTCCCTCTGTTCTCTATTTACATATTCCACTTATAGAAAATTTTGAACGAAATGTTAGGAGAAGTGATCGTACGTTAATCCTCGCCCGGTTATTTGCAGAGCCTTACACCGTTAAAAGGTACATAAAACGGAACGCCTGCTTCCTTTTTGTTATTTAATCTTCCGAATTTCCACGTAGTAAAGTATAACTACTGAGATTTTTGTCTTATCGTCTTGTACCTGTTACTTCGTTCAATTCGTATCGATTGCATTTGTTTCGTACTTGAATCGCTCCGAAATATGAACGGTCGAGGATTAAATAAATTGTTTAACGATTGTCTCTGTGTTCCAGTTGTACCTATAACGTATATTCCACCGATCGTTACTGTTCGTAAGAAACGCACGATCGAGATACCGGCGCGTGTGTGGGGGATATATCTTAAATAAATGTAATGTTCTGAATTCTGTATACGAGATGTAAATCGAAAGATTTCCAGTCAATAAGAAAAGCTGAAAGCTTTAAAAGTGAAAGGAGAGATTTTACCTTTGTCGCGCAACTTGCGAATATTTTTTTACAATGTGAAAATTTCATCGAAAAGACGGATAATGATGTATCATTTCATCAATTTAAATGTTTCATTCGTCCGCTTAATTGAACGTACGAGTTGTTGCGAATTATAAATGTAAAGGCGAGATCGCCTACCGTTATCTATCATTAATTTTTTGCAGTGCACAGAATCGTCGATAACTTCAGATTATTAATTGCAATAAATGAAATGTGACAAAGCTCGTCCTTAGCACCGTCCTAAAGATCGTCCTTTCGTAATTTATCTAATATGCTAGGATAATAAAACTAAAAATTCGCAAGATAAAATCGATACATTTCTTGCTTATCGATTCGAAGAGTTCGACGATAATACTCTGTGCACTTGCATGGCTATGTATACGGATGTTATACACTTGTACGCGTGAGTCGGTGTCGTGTCTCGTGGCATGCGTAACGATCATTTTAACAAAATAATAAAAAAAGTAAATAAACTTGTCGTCGCCATTGTGATTTAAAAAGTAGTAAACATACCTGCGTTAATCGCTCAAAATGTAGATGCAACCATCCGTACTTTCTTACGTAAATAGATGAACAACTACGTATATATTTCTGTTAACTTATTGGAATTCGTAAGAACTGTGGTCTGTGTTGTTGCAATATATTACATACATTCAAACATTCGTATATTACGTCTTTGTAAGATTATAATAAGTGTTATTTAATGCAAAGGATGATGTCAAATTTGCATCTACATCGAGGGTTTCGCTAGGATAACGTTTACCTGTTTGTAAAGCCAAAGTCACTATTTGACATTGGTACGATAAAATCTTAATAAAGGTTTCATTAAAATATTTTCGAATTATATTTTACACCATTTATTCTGATTTGTTATTCCAACGTTGCATATTCCACTTATACATTTTATTGTGTACATGCTCCAAATGATTTATAAAAATATGTGCTTTCATATACGTACATATATTTCAAATAGATTTATAATTATTAAACTGATTAAACGATAAAAATTATTATTATTATTACTTGATGAAATATACAAATTTATCTTTTTCAAAAGTATAAGAACCAAGTGCTGTCATCTAGCGGTGTTACATTGATTCAATTCAAATCACGAGATGGCGCTCTAGGTTAGGTTTGAAGATACTGTACAGTTGTATTCATTTTACGTAATGAGGTTGTTGCAATCGTGAGATATATTATATTTGTAATATTTGCGAAATTCGTGATATGATAATTAATATTTCTTTTTTTTAAATGTTTGTTTTATAATTTTGTAGTAGTAAGTACTCGAGACTATTTTAATATTCAATAATTCAGTATTCATTAATTATTGTATTATTTTAATATCCTAGATGAAATACAACTTATTGCGTTTTTTTATGTGTAAATTAGTCGTTCACTAAAATATCGATCGTCAAATGGTCAAGATAATTACTAATTGTACAATATATGTATCGATAGACAACAGTTTGACTACTTGTTGAATAATGAACTGTTTGACCACGTTAAAGCGAATATATCCTTTTTACGTTGTCATAATTTATTTGAACTTTTGCTATTTTAAAATAGAAACCGTAACAGACAGTTGAAAATAATGCAGTTTTCAAGAACGTTTCTTTGGAAATAAATAAAGTTTAATTACTCAATAAGAAATAATTCGTCAAATAATCATTGCATTAATACACGTAAAAATATTTTAAATCGAACAATAGCATGCTTACATTTGAAAGAAGTCTCGGATCAAGAGAAATACGATATTGATAAAATGGCGATGGTTTGAAAAAGGTGATTATTTTTACGAAAATTAGATTTCTTTAATCATTATGCAATTTAACAACATATATTTTCACAGATATTTTTAAATTTATATTAAAAATAGATTTCTTAGTCACGTTATTAGAGGCTTTCTATTTTAATAAATTCTTTTCTTAGATTCCCTTCTCTTTTTACGATTATAATTTTTTTTCAGCAAAAAAATAAAAAGTTTATTATTTAAAGACTTATTATTATTTTTATAAAAAAGAATAAACGTAATATTCTTATTAAATTAATTGTATCTTTCAAATATATAGAAATTTATCGAAACTGCTATTTTTAATGCTTATCTATGGTTTAATTAATAAATTTTTCATTTTTTACAGAAACACTTGTGTACATATACGAAGTATATATACGCATAGTTTGCAAACGAAACTTGTTGATCGTTCTATGTATAAATATATATATACGATATCGTCATTCGATGTTGCCAGGAGAAGGAAGGGAAAAGTGAAAAAAATGTGAGAAAGAAAAAATATCGCAGAGAAGACACGAGGAAATATAAGAAGTAAGAAATTATCAAAGCGAGAAGACGAAACTATATACGACAAGGAATACGTCATATATAAGAGATATAGAAATAATAATACGGGAGTGGAGGGAAAATGTAGATGGAACGGAGCGCACTCAGGCGAGTAGTCAAGCGGGCGACGAGTGTGCGCTTCAGTACGACCGAGTGTCGTGTAGTATGGTGTCGAGGAAACAAAGGGTCTACGAACGAACGAACGAAACGCTCGTGCCTTATCGCATGGTTACGAGATTATTGTTCTATGCGTGCTACGAAGATCGCGGATTAGGAATTACCGTTTTCGTAATTATTCAGTGCATAACGAAATCAGTTGTATGTGAGGTCGTTGAAAGAAATAGAGAAATTCACAATGGTCTACCTCGCGACAAGAAGAAAAAAGAGGCATATGTAAAAGTGAAAGAAATCCTTGGATATGCTCGTGGTTGTGAGCTAGTGTTTCGTGCTTTGGTATGCGTTTACCTCTAACAAGTTCTCGCCGTTCTTCTTTCTTGGACTATCTGCGCATCACACGCCTTCTCGTGGTGGTAAGAAGAAAAATAAGAGGGACGTAGTAGACGGTGTACGAAGTAAAGTCGTGGCAAAGGAGGAAGAGAAAGAGGATCATGATAGAGGCAACGACCGTCAGCCGGGTGGGTCTCCGACCGACGCTAATGTACCGATAGACAGTAACGTGATTTCACGAAACACAAAGCATCTTGAAATTCTCACTCCGAATCGCGATACGTTCGTCAGTTTCTATGTGTTAACTTTTTCCCCTCACGCTATCGCGTTTATTATTTTTAGTTTTCGAGAATAAATCATTTTTATCGCACAACTATATCGATTTATGGAAGACATATCACGTATAGAAGGTAGATAAATTGCGATAACACCTTGTCTTGTTATTATTTAAAAATTTCAAGTCTAAAATCTTGGATAGATCTTAGTTAATATAGGATAAAATTAGAACAAATATTGCACGTGCTTGTCTACTAATGAGATCCGGTTATGCCAGTTCTATGTAGCAATTAAGCGTAGAATTCACGATGAAAAGGGAACGTTCGGTCAAATTTCTTTTCTAGCTCAAAATTTTTATTTTTAGAAATCGTTTCTGTCTTTCTAATCTTTTGTAAATTAAATATGCCTCGTAAAATCTTGTCCGTCTCAAGTGTTTTTCCAAATTGGATTCAATAGAGAATTAAATAATTTCATTGGGCGAAATAGGCTAATTATCAAGCGTACGTTATCTAATTGCAACATATCGATAATGGTTTGACAAATAAGAATCGTCATCCTCGTATAAGCAGATGTCGGACTTAAATAGATCGGCTAAAAGAAAAAGATAGTGAAAAAGAATAATAATATTTTCTTGCTTTCATGTATAATTAACATTTAAATTTTTTATTTAACACAGTTTTTAGTTAAAATATAATTATAGAAATTTAAATAAAAAATGGTGTATTATAGTTGGTGAAATTCAAAGCTCTGTGATACCACGTTTTTTAATATCTTTGAATACTTTTTACATTTCTTCGTTGCTGCATTAAAGCGCTTATCGTGCATAAATTGCAATTTATTGGCTAACACGTCAGCAAATATTTGAGTATCGAATGGGAGCATCTATTAAGGTGTCTTTCTCATTGATACAATTCAATTGGAACGCGTTATTATTAGACGACCGTGGTGCACTGTTTCTCCTTTGTTG
The DNA here is from genome assembly GCA_025433975.1 of Liostenogaster flavolineata. Taxonomy (NCBI): domain Eukaryota; kingdom Metazoa; phylum Arthropoda; class Insecta; order Hymenoptera; family Vespidae; genus Liostenogaster; species Liostenogaster flavolineata. Next base: position 635,051 of record JAITYT010000873.1, on the reverse strand, counting down.
TTTATATTATAAAAATAATTTATAGCTGTATCGTGAATATGGTTATTGATTGATAAATGGCACATTTATGCTCAACAGAAATATCGTAATGTTCTTTCATTATCAGTTACTCTTATTTCGTAAAGCAAAACTAAGCTAGAGATTGATCAAGTGACCACAAGGGATCGATTCTCTTTGCCCACTACAGTGATCGTTGTCTTTTCTGCAAATCAAGTTGATCTTTTCCAAGCTTATTCTTATTTATATCTATTTCATGTATTTTTATGCGATACGCGCATTTCCTTATATATTTCCAAAATTTTTGTTTATGATAAATAGATATAAAGAAATTGAGTTCCGAAGTAATAAACATGTGATAAATATAGTGAAAACTAGGAATATTATCTAATCTGTATAAAATATCGTTTACAGTGTAATTATATAAAGTTATCGATCATTTTTTAAGATCCGTACGAATCGGTTCTCTCGAAGCAGCTATGAATCATCATCTCATGCTGGACCAAGCAATTGCAATAATACGTGAGGTTGCTTTGTTCGACGTTAGAGAGTCTCACGATTATTGATGTCAATCATAATTAAAGTAGAAACACAGAATTATTGATGTGATTCGTGCTTTCTAAACCGGAAATATTGGGTGCTGGAATTCGTGATAGTGACTCATGTTTCGACTACTACAAAACAATGGTTATTTCAATTTATTGGCGTCTACAACTTCCACAGACAAACATGTGACTCTAAGGCGACCGATGAATCAACGACGCGATTCACCGAACGAAAGAGTCATTATTAATTTTCATAGCTTCTCAAAGTCATAACGACTATCGATAATAAGCTAGTTGAAAAGAAGTTGTTTATTTATATATGTTTATGAAGCGGAATTTGAAAACGCAACAAAATTAAAGTGAAGGAAGATCTATAAACGGAAATTGTTAAATGATCCGAGATGGAGGTAAAACCTATACCTAAACCAAGGTCGATTATAACAGATCGTCCTGTACCAGCACCACGAAAGATACCACCGTTATTATCATCAGCGCCAAGCAGTAGTCCAAGCGAATCGAGTCACTCTGAGAAGAGTGATGATATAAAGTCAATTTCTGAGAGGCGCAATTCCAATGAATTTTTTCGTAATTTGAGCACGAGTTCGCGACAATTGAGAGAGGAACTTTCAGAAAAAATGACCGTGAAGGGTAGGGCAGTTATTTCAAGCACAAAGCACGTCAGCATAAGACTCGAAAAATCAGTGAAGAATCTTCTTACGCGAAGATTAACGTCCTTGAATCAAGATGAGATATTTTGTGACACGTCTGCAAATTCAAAAAAGACGAAAAATCCGATTGACGAAGACAGATGCGTATCTATGCCAACTGATGATATATTCAGTAGTATCTCTTTCTATAGTCCTCTTAATAATAATCTCAGAAGTATGAAAAATGAAGTGGATCTTTCCGGAACTCGACACAGCCCACCGCCCCCGGTTTACCCTCCTCCGCCACTTCCGGACGTGTCTATCTATAATGAATTGCAATCTGCTACATCCAGCAGCAGCGGTCCTTATGATACTCTCAGTTCTACGATGTCCGACAAAGTCAAGCGAGATTTCCCGGAATCTTTCAACCTCTTAAGTTTCGCTCAAAATCAGGTATGTTTTTGGGAATTATCACATATTTGTAATTCAATCCGATTAAATTTGCAATTAGAAATCAAATATGCAGCATTGCGTGATGAATGAATGACATATGTCCGTGATAAGAATGAGTTTTTTCATTTATTAGAACATTACTTTCATCGTAACGCATATACATCAGTTTAATTATTTGGATTTTACACGCGAAAGATATTGTATGTACTTAAAAAATAATTGTATTTAGCAGTATCATACTATAATTTTCAAATCAGGAGAACGATTCGGATCAGAGCTCGCATTTATCGGATATCAACGTAAATTTAGTGGAAGACAAGCCTGGAACCTGTAATCCGTCGCTATCTAGATCGGATTCTTGGACGTTTTACGATACTGCGCCTTCCAGTAGGTACGAAGGCATCGATGAATTAGATAAATTATCAAGTACAGAAGAAGAGATTCTCGAAAAGGAAGTATCTATTGAAAGGACATCGATTTCTTCTGACATTAGTCTAGCTTCGATACAAAATTCACTTTATGAGAATTGCCCGACGCGCAGATCGAGCGACGTGAAACAACCAGAAATAATATCCTCTGATACGAGGCAACAGAATAGCAAGTCTTTATTATTCGAATTTGATCCATTTGCGAAAACATCGGATGAAAGAGTATACGGTAATTATGAAAATAATGATTTGATGTTGCTGGAAACTCTTCTTTCCAATAACGATTCTCCCGAAGAGGAGACAGAATTAGAAGAAGACGATATTGTGCATCCACATATTACTTCGATGCCTCCTGAACCTCCTAAGAGGTTTGATTCCCTCCCTAAGAACGAATACGATGAAGTGGAGGGAATCGAACAATCCGAGCCATCCGATAGAATTATTACAGGTGAATATTGATTAACTGTATCAATTGTTTTATGCCATTTGTATATGCATAGTGTCTTATGACTATATAGAGACGTAAATTCTATAATATTAACTCTCGTACGGCGGATCGTTTAACAAGCGACTGAGATCGTAGGTATACAAATACGGAGACGTAATATCGATTAGTTCATCGTTGCTAAACAGTCAAAAAATGGTTAAAAAATCGAATGCTCGAATCTTCTATTTTTCATAGATCTTTCTTAAGGATTTTGACTCGCTAATTTTTCAAATCTAAAGTTAAAAATTCGGTGTAAACATTCGTTTTGGAGTATCACGTAATTTGCAAACTGATGATTCACGAGTATCACAGATTACGTTTATACGCTTGCCACGATGAAATACTTATCTGCGACACCTTAAGCCCATATTCTCTCGATCAGTAATGTCAGTACGATGATTTAAAACAATAAAATATGATAGTGAAATTTTGATAAAAATTGAAAGGTCGAATGCAACATATTTTATACACTTTTTCATGCAATATTAAGGAATATTGATAATTTGTAAGCATTACAAATCATATTTGTATTGTTTCCTCGGCTAAATGCATATCTTATTATTTATTACTATCGAGACGTATCATGCAGACGCGTTTCTTACTTCTTCCAAACCGAATAAATTTCTTTTCGATGAATATTTTTTTAACGAACGGTCCTGGTCTTATTATTTTAAACAAAGAGATAGGCAGGGAGTAATGGCTTGACTTTGTGCGACGTTTAGTGTTTGACTGTTTGGATATATTGGTTTAAACATCGTGACGGACGAGAGATTAAGGGCGAGGATACGAATTATTTATATACTTTGAATGATCGTGATTTCGCATCCGCAAGTGTATAGATCCGAATCTGCCGAGCGATGGTCAACTCCCAAACTCCAATGGCGTCGAATCAGATATATTAATTTATTCGTTTTCTTTCACGAATTGATTTATTTAGGCAAAAATCCACCTGTTCTTCCAAAACTGGCACATCTAGCGAAAAGAAAGCAGCCTGCCGTTCCTCCAAGAAATCCTCTTATCAAAATTAATTTAGACAATTCATCGGTTACGCATATACCTAAAGCCAATAATGTTACAACAGCTGTAATCGACAACGTCGAAGAAGTCGCTTCAAATCCTTGTTCCACATCGAAATGCGCAGAAGAGCATCGAAAAGTCAGTGTCATAAAGAAATTGAAGAAATTAAAGCAGGATTCTACGACTCACGCTATTAAGCCGAATGTTATCAGCTTTGTTAAAAGCGGAAGCAAATTACTCCATAGGAATCGTGATCATGCTGGGAATAGTGAATCATCTACTAAATCAGAAAAAATGAAAAGGCCTGAATGTAAAGGTTTACTGCACTCGTCTACGCACAGAGGAATTGTATATAGAGCTGGTGTAGGTATTGAGAGAGCAAAAGATTTGGTGACACGAGCCGCTGTTTTAACGGATAAAAATATTGCATTCTACACAGATAAAAGTATGTCAACTTTGAAAGAAATGATTCAACTCGACCTGATCAATAGTATTTACCTGCTACAGGACGCTAAGTGAGTTCGTATCAAACTTACGAAATTCTATTCACGCAAAAGTTAAATTGACTTAATTATCTTTATTCGAAAGAAACTAACGTTCTTTTTCATTGTTCAATACAATGTTATACGATTGTTTATTACTTAATAACAATCTAATTAAGTTAACAAATAAGTAAACAAGTATAAATTACATATAAAGTACGATTATGAATCTATATTAGATACATTTTATACCTAACAGTTTTCATTTGATTAGTAAAATTTGAATAGTAATGTAAAATTAAGTACTAAATGTCTATCGTTTTTTGCTTTTCGAGTTTAACGGATTACGTTCGTATTTTATAAAAGTGAAACTATTTAAAGTAATTAGTTAAGTCATTAACAATTTTTGATATTGAATTCATTTAATAGATTTGTTGTTTATATTACGATGTAAAAAAAATTTTGTTGCATAGAATGGTCGATGGTGAAACGGTACACTGTATTGCAATTAGTGGTGAATGCAGACCACCTGTGCATATTTTTTATGCAAAGGGAAATGCAGAAAGAAGAATTTGGGCTCAAAGAATATTAGAGAACATTACATTTGCATTTCCCACAAAGTATGCTACTGAATTTACAAGAGCAGGATGGGCGTATTTGAAGGTAAATAGGGATCTTTTAAATGAAGATTATTGAAGAAATTAAGTGCATAAAGTCATAATATTGAACAATTTATATTGTTGTGACAATTTTTTTTATTTATCATAAGCAAATGGTAGCATATATTTTCATGTTACATGTTCGTCTTAATTTTTTAATATTTATACATTATCAGCATACAAAAGGATAATGTAAAGGTATAACTATGAATTACATGTAGCATTGAATTACATTAAATTTTTGTGTAGCTATTAGTAATGTAAATGTATGATTATTTTTAGGAAGGTGTTACGGGAATATGGTTCCCAGCGTGGCTTCTTCTTCAACGAAGAATGTTGGTTTATACGAGACATTTAGATCCTGTATCTTTAGAATACTTAGATTTACGAAAAGCACGATGTATAGGTAAGTTTGATACAGATGTAAAGAGTTTCTTAAGTATGAAAATTATGTGTTATTTTACTATTTTTATATTTAAAAACATTATGCTTGAACTAATTATATACAGATTTGAAGAATCGTATCTACAAACTCATTTAGTAAAATAATTTTACGCAAATATCTTGTTTACGTCTCTTTATACTTCGTATCGATAATTTCACGCTTTATGTTGACAGTATTACGAGACCAAGAAGGACCTAATCCAGCAATGAAAAACATATCTGTTGTGGTCGTTGATGCAGGAGGTAGAGGTGCTCTCCATATAGCAGCACCAGAGTCTCGAGAAGGATCTGCATGGCGACATGCTTTGTATCAGGCTGCTATTAATTGTGGTCCATCTTTGGATCAACAACAATTGACACAGGATAATGTGCCAGTGATCCTTGACAAATGTATTAATTTTATTTATGCACATGGTAAGTAGCTTCGTAAGTTAATATAACATATTTAGATCGTCTTTTGTTACTGGTTTATTTCTAAGAAAATTTTGTCACGTAAGATTTTTAAATTATACTTTCGTATTATTATGCTATTTGCATCCATATGACATTTTGCTATTTATATACTTTTTCGTTTCATATAAATTTATTTAATGAATTTTGACGTCTTCGAATCGATGCAGATATAGAATACGTTCTATGACGGCCAAGATCAAACATTTCTTTACACCCTGTGGATTATAGCAAATGTCTACAATCAATATGTTTCTACTTCTTATCTATTAAAGATGATATCATCCGAACGATGATATCGTTGTGTTAATTCTAACGCGTGTCCTATCGATAAAAGACAAAAAAAATGAAAATTATCTTCAAACAGTTTATCGCTTGTGCCGTGTAAATATTTGTATTACACTCTATTAATCTAAACATTTTATAATATATTCGGCCATCTCATAAATAATGCGGTTTTTTCAAGTTATAAAAGCAGGTAGTAAACTTATCTTTTTCTTATTCTAAGTGTAAGTTTTGAAGAGTGCATTATTATGAAGACCGCGTTATTTATGGGGTGGCCTAATGATTAGAAAAGTAACTAAAATAAATTTAGTGGTAACTTTTACATTAGTTTTTAATAATATTGTCTATGTGATACAGGTATTATGTCAGAAGGAATTTATCGGCGAAGTGGATTTAGCAGTGCTGTAGTTAAATTGTTAGAATCCTTTAGACGAGATGCGTGGGCGACACAAATCACGCGGGAATCTTATACAGAGCATGATGTTGCTACAGTATTGAGAAGATTTCTTCGCGATCTCTCAGAACCATTGTTCCATTCTAATATCCACGATCAGTTTTGTTGCACTTCAGGTAAAAAAAAAATATATAAATAAATTTTTTTATTATTTTGCCAGTTATAATAAATTAAAAATTACTTTTTTGGATTAATATTTTTCAAAAGATATATTTGCAACATTATATAAATAAATAATTTTCTTTTTTAGAGCTGGTCAATGAAAACGAAAGAATTACAACATATAGAAATCTTCTGTCCAGCTTGAATACTGTAACTTCGGCAACTTTACGTAGAATTTTTGCTCATCTTTATAGTTTAAGTCAACAAAGTAGCAGAAATTTAATGACTATAGAGAATCTTTCAGCAATTTGGGGTCCTACTTTAATGTACTCTGGAGAAACTTATGCCGAGGAATGGAATAAAGCGGAAACAAAAGTTATCTGTGATTTGATACGATTTTACCCTAAGTTATATCAGTTATCAAATGCTGACATGGCAAAAGAAGCGAAGATGTTGGAAATACTAGAAAGACATCATATTTCGAATAACAGTCTTCGAGGTGCACCATCGGGTGATTTAAAAATATGGATATATATTCTTTCAAGGGAAGGAGAATGCGTAAATGTGACCGTAAATATTTGTTTTTATATCTCAATTGCTTTAAAAAATATTTTTTGTTTTATTCTTAAAAGATGCAAAAAATGATCCGCAAATTCTCTATTGATGTAATAAATTATTATTAATTTTATATATTACAAATATTAATAAATAGTTATATTATAGTTATGTCTTATTGAGTTTTCTTACAGATTGGGCCACAAAAAACAGCATCCGATGTTTGTCACGAATTAGCAGAGAAGACCACCTTCGCACCACACCAATTGTGTTTGGAAGAATGTACCCTTTCTGGTGCACTGGAACGACCATTGCATCATAGCGAGCGTGTTTTAGAAACTGTCGCACGTTGGGGATATTGGGATTCTGAAGATAGAAAAGATAATATATTAATACTAAAAGAGGACAGACTTTACAATGATATTATACTCTTGGTAAGGTTTTATTTTCATCTGTAATTAAATCATTATATATATTGTTATAATTTATTAATTTATTTTTTTTCTTTAATTAAATCTTTATATCATAGATGCGTTATTTATATGAAAATTTAAAATGGCTATGGCTATTAGTACAATTTCAATTTTTTAAAATTATATCCTTTAACTTTATTATATTACTAATAATAGCAGTATATACGCATAAATATAAATTTATAAATGTTTATTGTTGTATGTAATCATCCTGGAAATTTTTGTATGTTTCAAATATTCATATTGTAATAGTTAGGAATAACCCTTTTCTTGCACAAGTTTGTAATTCTTTAGTCAGATAAAATGAGTCAGAGTGGATAGGATGATATATTTTACGTGCCACCAAAACAGGATGTAGTTTAATTAAACGTGGCTATAATTTGTCATACTTTCTGCTCAATGTGTAATTTCCTGACAAATATCCACATATAATGTTTCTTAGTCATAGCTGCGAAATAATGTTATATATCGTTCATTGAGCAAATACGTAATATTTCAATTTCATTTTATTACGTTATTAAATTTAATTATATTCTTTCTGTATATTCGTCATTTTTATATATCGCGATAGTGTTGGTGCATTTTAATATCAATGTTGTATTTCAAGTTTAGATTTCACGTTAAAAATGAATAATTTATTTATTAAATCAATGATATATTCATAGAAATGGGTGATAAAATGAGAAATATATCATCAAAATAAATGAATAATATATAATATAGGGTTGTTATTTTCTTTTAATTTAAGATAAAACCACCGATGACTGTAGCAGGTGAATTAAAATTTGCTGATACAAAATCAAAGCATTTTAAAACTTATTTTTTTGAGTTTAATCAAGCGAAGCTATGTTGTTATAAGGACAAGGTTTATTCTATGAAATTATATGAATGGAGGATAGAAGATATTGTATGGTACATAGGATATGAATCAAAACGCAATCCACAAATGGGGTAAATTTAGAATGTTAAATAATTTTTAATTATCTACATGAAACTTAACAGTTTCATGGTGCATATTTGGTTAATAACTTTAATATCTTGTTTGCTTACAGATGGTCTATCACTTTTATAAATAAAAATAACAAACCAACAAGGTAGGTTGAATGATTATGGCAAACGAGTATTAATCTATTTTATTTTTTTAGGTGTGATTTTTTATTAAATTGTTCCTTTATGCGATTATAACTTTACTATCGATATAAATATTTTCCAGATGTAAAGACCATCCATTCTTCGGAAATACATTAGCTGGAACATCGAAAGACGAACAATATAGATGGCTAGCGGCTATGCTTTTTGGAGA
>JAITYT010000873.1:579445-596289 GCA_025433975.1 Liostenogaster flavolineata | reverse complement strand
TCTCTCTCTCTCTCTCTCTCTCTCTCTCTCTCTCTCTCTCTCTCTCTCTCTCTCTCTCTCTGTTTCTTTTTTGCAGATTCCTCCTTTTTTCGATCTCGGCTGATTTCTACGGAAACATCGAGTGGCTCGTCGAACTTTTCTTCGTGCGTTCTGAAATTCAATCGAATTACCGGGCGCTCCCGATGTCCCCCGACGAACGTTCGCGAACCTCGTTCTTTCCCCTTTCGTTCGTACGCGATCGACGATATTAAGATTTCGATACTCTCGGTAACAAGTTGGAAAAGTAGATCCGCGAAAATTCGTCGGACGACGGATGGGGAGCTCCTCATCGCGTGCCTCGATCGAATCGACGAGACAGGGGTAATGGATTACCGGAAACTTTTCTTCGCGAACTTTTCTCTTTTCTGCTTTTTCCTCTCGCTGCGTACGGAACGATTCGAGCGCCGCGACTACGAGCAACTTCGCCTCGGCTTCGTCGAAGATTTTTCTCGTGCGAGTGCCGCTCGACCGTCGAAACGCGCCCAGAGCTACGTAACTTTCGAGAAGGAATTTTTGCGCTCTCCTTCGCCAGGGAGGAGGAGATGCTCTGGCCCTCGTTCCAACTCTGAGCCACGAAACAGAAGAGATCTCCGTGTGAGTTTCATCCCGACCGAAGATCCTGTCGCGAAAATATTTAGTCGAATATTTACGCGGCTTCAGGTCCTTCGAAAAATTCGAGATCCTCGAATTTTTAGATTCTTTCGTTCTTCGTGATTTAAACGATCCCTTTGGCACTCGTTACGTGGTATTCGAGAAACGACGAGCCGAGTGAGAATAAGAATAGAATGCAGTTAACCGTATACCGCGTGAGAATTTCCACGCGAAAATTTCGTGTACGTTTCGGTCCTTTCGCTACTCTACCGTTCGAGATATCAACGTTATTTCGGTTACGCGTGCCAGTCGGAATGTTTCTCCGGACAAATTCTCCTGCGCTCTTTCTTAAACGAGAGAAAAGCGTCGAACATCTTTCGCACAAGGAACAGGCCGAATCTAATTTAATTCGCAGCGCATTCGTCATCGACGGAGAAATTATCGCGAGACGAGATTGTCGTCGCGTACCATCCAGTCAGAGACGTTGATTATGACGGATATCTGGAGGACATTTACTCCTAACGGTTTGAGAACGCGTGGGTTTCTCGAGATGGTCGTCGTTTTTTCTCTCGTACGCGCGTGTCGGCGAATCGCAATCAATTTTTATCAGTCGGCGAAACTAAGCGACGACCGATGCATCAATTTTCGTGGAGAATGTCATAAGGAATACAGACTGTTCCTTCCTTTGTCCGTTATTCGAAGCAATGGCGAGTAAGAGCGCCATTTTACGTCGGGGATGTGGGAAGAATCGCGTAAAACGCTTTTTTTTCTATAAAATATTTATTTTTTAACGAATCGTTAATTTTCATAATAAAACAACGATGATCGAGTCGGTGACGATTACAAACGTTCTCGATACATTCGATATTTGTGTTGCATAAATCGAATTGGAGTTTAATTCGAACGATCGACTCGAATCGCTTAAATATTTTTATCATCTTCGAGGAAACGCACGGCTAGCGTTTTCGTCGATTAAATAAGTGGCTGTTCGCCACTTAGACGATCTCGTTAGTATCTTCGTTGCTTTTAATTAAAGCCGAGCGCTCTCCACGTAGTCACGAGATAGACCAAAATTTATTACAATACGTCCCGCGATAAATTTCTACTTCGCTCGGTAGTCGACATTTACTTTGCCCGCCGCGTTGGGTCCAGTCGGCTCTTAAGGCGATGCGATTGTTACAGTTATGCCGGTTCGTTCACTTCTAGCGAGAATCGAGCAGGAAATTAATCAACGTAGACCCCTGATTATTATACGATTTCACCTTTCCGCTTGCTCGTAACATTTGAGAAACAATTAGCTAATAATTCCCTTTGGTCGCGATGAAAAATCACCGCGAGCTCCGCTTTTCCAGCGCGACCGAAGCCGCGCGTTTAGCTCGTAATCGCGAGAATCGCTCGTCGTAGAAACGTTCGAAAGTTTAGCCAAGAAGGATCCATCGAGGCGTACCTCATTGTTCGCCGACATTTTCCCATTTACACCGATTTCGCGTACGAATATCCGTGCCTATCCACCGCGACGTACGCTTCGAAGTCTCCTTAGGTCAACGATTCCAGCACGATCTCTTCGAAACACAGCCTGATCAACGCGGTTCTCACACTGGCAACGTGTCATTTTTCGAAGCTCGTTCTTCCAAGAATATTTCTACGCACCATTGCCTCTCGACTCGATGCAACCTAGAATCGATCAACTCGACAGGATCTCATCCATTTAACCTATTTAACGCGTTAAAAACTCGGGTCGTTTTGGCCCAGATTCGCCTGACAGACGACAATATCACCGACGGGCGAATTGGAGAACGAACGAACGTTGGAAATCGCTGTTAGCTTGCCGAAATATCGGCTCGAGGACCGGAGTTTTCTACCGATCCTCACCTCCGCCTTGGGAAAGTGCCTTACCTTTCCCAATTGCTCGATAAATTCTTCTTTGTATTCGTATTCAGTTTTACCAAGATCCCCTGTTTTAATAAATTACTTCAACTTTTCCTTGATCGAAGAAAAACCGATGTCGCCTAAGCAAAATATTTAGTCCGACGATCAGTGCGCAAGAACCTACACGCTGGTGCCTGAAGCCCGACCGGAAAGTCCAACGTCAGTCCCCAAGGACGTTTAACGCGTTAACCTACTTACGTCACTATCGTCGCTGTTGATGTCATCGATCATCCACGTAGGCGCGATTTCGTCCGATCTAACCCCGTCGTTTTTCCTAAAGCTGGTAAAACGTCAGAGAAAAATCGGGATTCACCCTACCGAGTCATCCCTGGCGACCTTGGAAAGTGGCCCTTCGAAGCCGGCGCTAAATTCGATGCCACTGTCGTGCATTATCTCCCGCCTCTTATCACCGCGCATCCCCTCGTACGTCCGCTCCTTCCCAGTCGTTCTCGGTTCCGCTTGGTTTCTCCTCTCCCAGGTCTTTCTCTCCCTCGTTCTCTCCGTCCACCATCGACGGCACCGCTGGAACCTTTTAGCAGTCGATCCTTACGGCCTCGTTCCACGACCTTCCGATTTAGCGATCGTCCATTGGCAGTAGGGACGGGGGTTTACATCGATATCCACTCGGCTTGATCCCGAAGCTGTGCATTGTTGTTGCGATTGGTGGCGGAGGGACGACCGAAGGGAAGAGTAAAGAAATAGGATAAGAGAAGAAGAAGGGCAATCGGAGCGAATGAGAGACGTCTTCTCCTCCGCGGTGATATCCTCTCGTCGAGGTCAGCTTGAACGTAGGATGGGGGAGGGGAGGGGTTGGCCAAACGGTTATATTCCTCTTCCGGGGTGCGGCGAAGCGCGAGGAAGGATCGAGAGGCGAGAAGTCGCCTGCGAGGCGAGGAGAGAAGCTGAAAAAGGAGAAGAAGGGTGCCGGTGGTGTCACGGCGAGGCGCGAAGAGGGAAAGTGCGGGATTCGTTTCTTTGAAGCGCGAAGGATCGAGGGGAAGGTACGAAGGGAAGGACCGTAGGTAGGTAGGTAGGTAGATAGGTAGGTAGGTTTTAGTATTCCGTAGCCGCGCGTCGACGATTTATGAGGTAAGAAGAACATGCGGGTCAAGGGGACCGCGCATATTAACTGGCGAACTATAAATTCGCGTGGCTCTCGCGTATATTTCGTGGCCTACCTGCGGAGGCCATTTTTGGGAGAAGCGCGACAGGAGGGACCGACGACGACGATTCCGTTTGATCCTTCTCTGCTACTCTACCGCTCTGCGATACTACCACTACCACATCTCTGCCACACCACTACTATTATCGATGCTTCTTGGCGCTCTCCTTCCTCCTTCCGTCTTTCCTTCGAGTCGAGGTGTTACGCGAACGATCTTTATCCACGTGGAAGTAATAAAGGATTCGAAGGGAAGGAGGGGAAAGGTAGAGAGAAACTCGAGTTCTCGGACGCCGAACTTTACTATCCGTCGAGCAACTGATAATCGGTTAGGCGTTTTTGCTCGAAGGAAGAAGCGATAACGTCGCGTCGCGTCTCGCCAAGTCGATGATACTCTCGTTAACGCGTTAAGTGCCCAGCTTGTTTTGCTCGCTGTTCCGTTCAGGCCCCGACTCGGCCACGGGCGAGCCGGAGAATGAAAGAAGAAGTTAGGGAACCACGATTAGCTCGCCGAAATATCGGCTCGAGGATCGGAGTTTTCTATCCACTTCCTTTCTCAATCGCAATAAATTCTTCTTTGCATTCGTATTCCGAGTTTTCCCAGAAACCCCTGTTTCAATAAATTGCGTTGCCTTTTTTAAAATATTATATTATTTTTCTTGATCGAAGAAAAACAGATGTCGTCTAAGCAAAATAGTTAGTCTGACGATCAGTGCGCGAGAACCGACACGCGCGATTGGGTAATACGAATTTAAAGACCGCGGCCGGTCCCTGGGGACCGGAGTGGCGTTCAACTTGTTAAGAAACGAAGATCTGGCTCAACTTTTTTATCGCAAGAAGGACAGACGATGCAGCGAGTCGACGATCGTACGCCGAAGGATGCCGAAAGATTCGACCTCGTTTTAATTGCATTCGAACGTTTCCTTGGGAGTGATACCGGTCTGCAAGGAACAACGGGAGTGGTACGAAAGTCGTGGATGCTATTTTTAACTCGGTATCCGTCTAACTGTCGAACGCAAGCGTCGGACGTCTCGCCTTTTCTCGGGGATTTATGCGTGCGTTTCTACGGCGTCCCTCGGTGTCGTTTCTCGATGTCAGTCCGGGCCGAACGGTCAGCGGGAACAGCAGCAGCGACACGGCCTGGCATGGAACATACGCGAGATATATTCTCGCACAGGAGAACGACGGAACGACCTTCGATCGCGACGACCGGAGAAGAAGAAGAAGAAGAAGAAGAAGAAGGCAGGCCGAAGAAAAACGGTCGATGGATTCGTTTTGCGGTCTCCCGATCTACCTATGGATGAGGTCGGATTCTACCTTCGTGTCCGAAACTATCGACGTAAAAGTTGATAGTCGCCGGTTTCGTCCTTCCTCGTAGTCGCGATCGATTCGTCGTTTCGTCGTTGACGTTGATTTCTTACCTGCTCGAGGCGATCTGCGAGAAAAACGACGAGATACGTCGGTAGATAGCCGGATGGATATTTATTGCGTTTCGAAGTAACAGATCACGAGGTGCTCCAATTAAGTTCCTATCTATGGATTTTCGCGTACGTGGCGTTAGAGAAAAGATTCGATAGAATGCGTAAATTCTTCGATTATCGCCTTTTATTTCGATCGATTAACACGATCCCATTGAATTTTTAACTTCTACGAAATTTATCGAAGCGCTACAAAGACGGCGATACCACTGCATCGTCGTCGCATTTAATCGGAGTCATCGTTGAAATTATTATCACGCTCTCCCGAGACTCTGCATCGATCTTTAAACGATACGGTTGAATCTCGTACTTATTAGCGATACACGTGCGCATTTTATTGGCATTTTATTTTATCGGGTTCTTCGGAAAATTTCCGAAGCTTTCCGATAGATCTTGCTGATCACTGTTTTTCTATATTTGTAAGTATACAAAATTTAATATAAAATGTAGAATCCTTTCTACATTTAGAGAGGTCTGTCGAGTCGAATCGTTCGACTTTGTGTTTTGGAAGGCATCGGTAAACACCGTCTACGACGCGTCTCTTTGTTACTTCGACCGTGCTTAGAGGTGACTTCATGGGTCCTACGCGATGCCAGTTCCTCGTCGATCTTCGACGCGAACGCATATGGAAAATAATACTCGACGTAAAGCGCAAGGAAGCATCGACGAAGGCTCGAGGTGTCGATTCACTTGGACTACAACCTACGAACTTGCTCGTCGCCTTCTCGAATCTTCTGGACGTCTTCGAAAGCACGCGAACCAACAGTTCCACGCGATATGCATAATTTCGCATGAAAAACATTCGATGGACGCCTCTTCGACTGCTAGTTTGAACTCTTGGTGTCGAAAAAAATGGACGTGTTTCGCTCTTTGTACGACGTCGTCGTGTTCGTTTGACACGTTCAATCTTCGATCCAATTTGTAACTGTACATCCTGTACATCGTACGATAAGTTCATCGTGTGTATTCGACTCGACGAACGACAAAGGAATTATTTATACCACGTAACGGCAGCCTCGATATCGAACAATTTTTCCGAGAATATTTTTGTCCGTAACTCCGGTCTCTCGACGGACCGTTTTTATTACTGCACTCTTTCCAGTTAAACGGCGCAGCTTGGGTTTTTATACGTTGGAGCGTTAAAGTAACGCGATCGACGCGATATTCACGAAGAAACGGATGAGCGCGCAATGCACTTGTCAAGGAAGCAGGAGCGCGCACGTTTCGCAACCCAGTGTCGAGGTAGTCCCACAGTTTGACCCCGGAAATAAGTACTGATTGTTGAAAGATAGCGTCGTATCATAGCGGGTACGGGCGGGCAAGTGAGAATCACGCGATCGTGTTGGAACCTCCAAAGACACCGTGCTTTGCTCCTTCTTCCACGAATCACACGATTCGAAGCGACTGGATGTACCTTTCATCCCCCTATTCTTTTCCCCGTTTAACACGTTCTGGGATCGTTCACCCGTTCTTTCAGGTTCCATTTGCACGTACTCAATCGTATTTTACGGAGCTGTAAAGTTTCTCCTGCGTTAGGTGTCGCAATTAACCCTATATATAACTAAGATAACTATATACTATATAACTATGTAAAGTAAGATAACTAAACTTTAAATCAGTGTTACTCTGTAACTGATCATTCGACTTGTACGATGTTGTAGATTGCGAATTAAAAACAAGTATATTCCTTCGTTTATTTCAAACGAATTAGCGTAGTTTAAGAGAAGTAATAAAAATAAAAATTAGAAGATGTGGTCTTCACAAATAGCCTTGTGGCAGTAGTAATTTATTAAGCTTAGGCTCAGTACACCATAGAATAAGAAAAGTGGTCATGTACGAGTCTGCAGGCGTGGATTACTAGACGAACGTTTAGTTATTTAGGGTTAACACTGCCAGCCGCACATTTATCATATCGCCGTTAGGTTGACGCCAGCGAGTGTCATGCAGGTTCTACTAATTTTAGTAAAATTTTAGTAGTAATGTAAGATTTTAACAAAAGACTGATTGGAAAAGAAGAATAGCGAAAGCGATCGTTTCTCTAAATTGCTATAAAAACTATTCCATCTAAAACTAAAATGTAAAATTAAAACTATCTAAAAACTATATTATCTATCCCCATAAAAACTGCGTAATGATAAAATAGCATCATCGCCGACGCGAAGAAGTCACGCGTACGCGACAGCGATCGGGAAAGTGTTAAGACACGTGAGCGTGTTCACGAGGGCGCGAGATTTACTTCCTTTTTTCCTCTCGACGTCTTCGAACCAAGGACGAAGCGATCGACGTCTCCAGCTCGCTGTCTTTGCACTTCAGGTTCCAACCCTCGAATCTAGCAGCTTGCAAAATATTCCACGTCGGCTGGCCTTCCTCGCGAGGGAGGCCATAGAAACCGGCTTCGATAGCTGGAAAACGCGCGCACGGTCCGATCGAAACTCGCGGGGAATCCCGGGGAATCGAAAAACGCCGCTTGAAACGCATCGACGCGAGAAGAAGGCGATGTGCCGTTGCGAGCGGCCGTCTCGTTCGATTCCGCGACGACGACGACGAAGTCGCTGGCGCTACCAACGAGAGGAAGAGAGAGAGAGAGAGAAGACGCTCGTTCTCGCGAAAGGAAAAGCCCAGAGCGAGATAGCCGAGAGCTAACCACCGTCGTTCGTGGCTGGCCTCTCGCGCGATTATGTCGATATCAAATACCACGAACTGCACTCAGCTGCGCGCTTGCATCGTTGCACCGGCACGTTGCATGCTCTCTCTCTCTCTTTTTCTTTCTTACTCTATCTCTCGGTGGTTCTATGGCTGTCTCTCTCTTGCTCTATCTCTCGGTCGTTCTCTGTCTCTCTTGATCGTTTGTTCCACCGCTCTTTACCATCGTCTATCTCTTTCTCCTCGTTTACCTTCGTCTCCTTTCTCTTTCCTTCGTGCTCTCTTTCCTCCTTCTTTTCTTCCTTCCTTGCTTCTCGCTTTCTCTCTTGGCTGTATCGCGTCTTCGGCATCGTATCCTAGGTAAGCGCGGCTCGCCTGTTCGCCAGCTCGTGTTCGCCTGCCTGGCCGCATCGGTCTATTAAATTCCCCGAGCAAAATCGTATTGTCTTTTCTATTTAGGACGACGGCCACGATTCTCCCTCGGAAGCACTTCATTACCATATAATTTGCAGGTCCTTCGTGGATTAGCTCTCGCGGTCGTTCGATCGTTCCTTTGGCTCTTTCCTTCCTTCCTTCCTTCCTTCCTTCCTTCCTTGTCGGGAATCGGGATGTGTCCGCCTCGATTAAGAACGTGCGTACTTCGCCATCGCGCTGGTCAACCGTTACACTCAAGAGAAACGTTTTCACGAGAGAAAAAAAAGTTCTCGCAGCATCGTACGCTTATTTATTCGATTGGATTTCGAAAGAAGCGAAAATTCTTCGAGACCGTTCGTTTAACTTCCTTCGTCCCGATTTAGCAGACAGGCAGAAGGACGAACGATAAATCGAGCGTCTAGCTATGAAAGTCGGAGTCGGTCAGAGACGCGATTTATCTCGTCTCTAGCGCGACGAATGCCGCCGCGATAAAGTCTCTTCGATGTAAATCGCGTCTCGTTATCGAGAGAAATTACGTCGAAGTACGCTAAAACCCGAAGCGAAAGAAAACGGAAAAGACGACGACGACACGTAAAGCGACTCGCCCGTTCGTTTCTTCGTTCTTCGTGCTTTCGCAATAACGTCGGAAGAATGTCGAGCGCCGTAAATACGCGAGACGGCGTCGCGCGTCTATCGTCGAAACGACGACGCGTTTGCCTTTGGAAGAGTTCGAAACGAGGTTGGATCGCTCGCAGGAGCCAACTTACGCGATATTCGACCTGTACGCGTGCTTTTCTCGCGTCAATAAAGTCCGGATAAAATGCCACGGCGAAGTAAGCCGCTGCCTATCGCGCCGATCTGACATTTTACCACGACAGGGTGTATCGGTATTCGCACGATTTTTCCACGCTGCCGATTGAATTTTGCCGTCGTCCTCGACGTCGTCCACGACGATGCATCGCGCTTCGGAATCGACGGATCGTCGTTCGGTTCACCGCAGAGAAATCGTTCGGTGGCATCAGGGATCATCGTCTCTCGTTCGTTGGATATCGATGTTCGAAAGATTCTTTCCTCTTCTTCGTTCTCCGTTTTTACCGTTTTTTTCCCAGTCCGATTAAAATTCTTCTTTTTTTCTCGCATTTCTTTTTCAAAGAAACGTTTGAAGAAAATAAAAAAAGTGAAAACGACGCAAACTTGTCCTTTTTCGTAAAAAAAATCTAACGCGTATTTACGTCGCGTGTATTTTTATATTCGATGAGAGAGTTTCGAGCTTGTAGACGCCGTTCGTTACTTGCTTTTTCGTCGATTTTGTCGATAGAAAAATGACGTTAAGTTTTCGAGGAAAGGAGAGCGACGAGCGAGCGTTGCGTCTTCGTGAGGTTTTCATAACCGCGGCTCCGAAAAAAGTTACTCGGTTAAATGGGGTTAAGTAACGTCTCGGTCTTTATCGAACTACGCTCGAGTTCTTATCGAATACCTTTTCTCGTTCGCCTAACTGGAATTTGGGTATCGGTAAAAGCGTTCGCTCGTTCGCTCGTTCGCTCTCTTACTTTCCGTTCCCTCGAGTAATTACGTCTCGTGGCCGTGAAACGCGGCCGTTTAAAGCAACAGAGCCCAGGTCGCGCCGTCGATTCCATTAAGAGGTATCAACCTGCCGTTACCGAGTCACGGCTAATCGTTTACGCCCTCGATGCTCGATATCTCGCGTGTCTCTTACACTACGCGTGCCGTTCGACGTGGTTATCAAGGAGGCTAATACGACGACGACGCCACGCGTCGATTGCAGAACACAATCTTAATGTCTCTTTCACACCGAGAAGCGTCGTTTTGGTAGCCGGAAGACGATCGTATTATCGTTATCTTTGGGAACGCTTAAAAGGACACGAGCGTAGGAAACGTTTGGTCAACAGCGATCTTCTTCCGAGGTGTGTAATATTTTACGTATTTCTTTCTTCTACGAAACATTCCATTCGTCAAGAACTTTCGAGTCGCATTGACACTTTTTTTGAGATTAATCTTTATCAAGACGTATAATATTTTACGTCCTTTGTTCCTCCTACGAATTATTCGTAACCGACGAAGGGCACATTTTTTCGACTCTCGAGTTCGAAAACGACGGTATGTCCGCGCGTTGTGAACGCGGCGTAAGGGATGACGAGAAGGCGCGAAGGGCCTCCCCACGTCGTCGCAATGAATATCATTCTCGAATCGAATGGACCGCGGTGGATAGCGGTGCTGACGCGATGCGCAAACATTGATTCGATCGCGCCTTGCCGCTGATTTATCGCAAGAACGACGGAGACGAGAAGGAAGGCGCGAGGAAGAGCGGAAAAGGATAAGAATAGGAAAGGAAGGAAAAGTCTCTCTCTCTTCCTCTCTCACACGCACGCGTTAAATTCACGCCTTAAAACGTATAACTCGTGTGCCGTTGCAACGAGCTTATTGACGCTTGCCCCCTCATTTTCGTAATGTCCACCCGCGTTCTTCATCCTCTCCCTCCTCCTTTTCCTCACCTTTTCGTACCTCGACTCTTTCATCCTTTCTTCTTCCTCCTTCCCTCTCTTTCTCTCCTTCTTTTCACCCTCTCGTACTACGTTGGCGACTACAATTTTGTGACCGCTCGAAACTATCGCCCAACGACTACGACGACAACGACGACGAAGAGGAGGAGAACGGCGGCGCACCGTGGATATTCTCCTCGTAGAGAGACGCTGAAAGGCAGGCCCCCCTGTGAAAGGATTTAAAATGCATGGGGTAGCGGGTCTATTCAGCCGTACGGCAGAAAAGTACACACGCGCCGACCGTAGACATGACGTACTACATAATAGATAATTCATAAGCATTTCCTATACGCGAAGTGGACGAGGACTACGGATTAAGTGGGAGGGCGGCGATGCCGATGCCGATGCCGTTCTTCCTCGCGTCGGTGGTGTTGGTGATGGTGGTGGTTGTTGCGATGCATACGTTCCAGAAGATACGTACTTTCCGTCGTATATAGGAGCGTGGTCGCGACCGTCTTCGTCGTCCTCCTCGTCGACGTCGTTGTCGTGCCTCTCTCGCGCTTGATCTACAAGCTCCGTGTCCGAGCGAACGGCTGCATGTCGGCCTGTACGTGTGCGTTCATATACCGGATGATGCCAGTCGAGAACGACGATTCGTTCGATCGTTCGAGCCTTCGATCGACCGCCAATGGGTTACAGGGCCACGGAGAAGTTCTTCGTCTTGGACGAGAAGATGCTCTTTCTACTCGTTTTTTACTTTTTTCTTTCCCTTTTTCTCGAATATTCCTGAGAAACGGACACGCGTGTGCGTAAATGCTCGAAACGAGAGGGAGTTTCGATCGTTTTACACTCCTTTTCGCGCTCCTTTCCCTACCTTACGTTTCTTTTCTTTATGCAAATTACGATTTTAGATACAACGACGGGACGATTTACTCGGAGGATTTAAGTTAAGTTCCTTCGATTGAAATCGAAGGGTAAATACGAGGCCATCGCTTCGAATCGATCACCCTGTATATGCGGGGGAAATATGCAAGGACGAGGTCCGAGAGAAAAATAGCGGCACTCGCGAGCTCTACAATAATTGAAGGTTCCGACGCCGTAACGACTCGTACACGAAAGACGCACGCACGCACGCACGCACGCACGATACGCTCGTGGATATTCGGCTTTTCCATCGGGCAAGGTTTTTTCGTTCTACGTAGGTGGTAATGTCCGGATAATTTTCGCGAGCGCACCTTTCGAAGCGCGATATTTTAATTTTTACGACGCTTGTCGCCTCGAGATTCCACTGTTTTTTCGTCGATGAAACGTCAAGGCACGTGGAAGGGATACGAGAAAGATCGAAATCGCGGCTATCTTCCGACTATTTTTAAGTCCGTTCGATCGAAGAGGCAATCGAATTTTTATAATCGGTTAACGGCTGTGGATTTATTTCTTTCGATCAGATATTGTCACACATTTCTTTACGACGTTCCTTCAAGTATAACAGAGTACAGGCAAGGAATTATTAATTATTTCTTTATAATTATTCCATTCAATTTTCTCGACGATTCTGAAAATCGACTACGGATAAAGCGAATACTCGTATGTCGTGAAGTATAAAAGAAAATTCGTTCTAAGCCGCCAGAGATTCTTCATCCAATTCTCGTTACGGAGTCGCGAAATTCGAGCTATTGTTTTTTATATTTTTATTTGTATTATATTTTTGTTTCGTGAAATTTGTTCTTTTATTTACAACGACCACTTTTATCTTCGTCATCGATATCGTCATCCCGACCATCGCTACCGTCACCGTCTTCGCCACCGCTATTCGACTGCTTCTTTGCGGTAGAGAAATCGTCTACACGACTCGTACGCGTTGCGTGCCGGATAATTGGCGCCTTTTCAAGCGCCGAACCGTACGGTCGCCGTTCGATGTTTCGCATACGTTGGTCGTTGTCGTGATCGTTCGCACGAACGCGACGTGTACCACGTACGGGCGTTAGATTTCGTACGGTTGCCATTCCTCGGTCGCTTCGATGCTGATAATTTGATCACGAACGTATTCCAGACTGGTCCGGGCAATGGGCGGACGACGCTGTCCTTCTCCTTCCTCGTGGCTCTCTCGCGTCCCTTTCTCCGTCGCAGGACTTTTCGACCGCGGAATCGAACCGATATAAACCGGTTCGATGGTTTTCCGATGGCATCGACACGCAAAAATGTTGCTCGAGGCGCGAGAAGAGAGCGACGCGTCAAAGGAGATGGAGGAGGAGAGAGCGAGAAAAGAAACGTTTGAATATGGAAGAAAATGGAAACGAGGGTAAATTAATAATCCAGGGAAGAGAATTCGAACGAACGAAGCTCTTTTCTTGCGTCGTCGAGGTGCGAGCCACGAGTTCTCGAGTCGCGTTCTCGCTACTTTTATCATTGTCATAACTGGCTCCGCGAACACCGCTCTGAATATTCCGAGAGATTTTTCTCTTTCCGGTCTCGCAGTTACCGTTAAAGTCGTTCGTCGAGGCGACCGTCGTCGAGGAACGAGAAACAACGGTGTTACGGTGGGTGGATGAGAGAGAGAGAGAGAGAGAGAAGGAAGGGAGGATCGATCTCCTCGGTGCCACGCGGTTCTCGATATCGACGTAGAAACGGACAAATGGATATGCACCGCTTCGACCGACGCGCTCTTCTATTTTCGTGTCGAGTAATGCGCAAAGCGGAGGAGGAAAGGAGAGAGATCGAGGGAGAACGGGGAAAAGGTCGGGAGAAAGAGAAAAACCGCGAGAATGGCGATAGGAAGAAGAAGAGGAAGAAGAAGCAGGGGCGGCCTCGATCGAGACATTCCGATCCGCCGTTTCCTTATTGCCGTTCGACCGACGGATGGATCTATCGGTCATTATGATAATAATTTTCCGGTCCGGCGAGTATTCGATCCATAGACGAATCGACGTAGATATCTACGTACCTACGTACGTACGTTTCTTTCTTTAATTCTTTCGGTGCCACGCGATATATCGTCTTGGAAAAGTTTCGTGATCTCGTTCGAGATGCGACTGCGTCGATCGTCTAGATAAACATTTTCTGTCGTCAAAACCATATTATTTTCGATAGAGCACATTAACTACATGTTTTTAATAACGATCGATAAATTTCAACTGCATTTTTATGTAACGTAAAGGAGTTTTGAAATACTCGTATGAAAATTCGTCTCGTTTCATTTTATTTTCGTTATTAAAAAGTACTTATGTAAAGAAAAAGTTATATCTAGTAACCGAATTATAATGGTCAATGTTTCTACTTTAAAATGGCATAAGAAGTATTTATCGTAGCCAACAACACAAGTAGCCACAGCTGAACATGTTAAACGAAAATTCCGCTTTCATTGCGCCTAGGGAGTTTATGCGTCTCGTATTTCTCGCATAGGAACTAGTTTTGCGTCCGGGACTAGAAGAGTTAAACGTCTCGATCTATTGCCACTGCGGCCGTCCTGATTCGTCTCGATCTACTTCGAGACTCGTCTACTGTCTTCTTAGGTAAAGGCGCGTCGCTTACATCGATGCACGAGTTTCGAGTAAATTTTATAACGAACTTCCTGGCATCTCGCTTCGTGGAACTTAGGAAGAAGCACGGAATCGTGAAGCTAGGAAGAATCTCGATTTTTTCACGGAGTTTCAATTGAGTGCGTCGCACCACGCGTACCTAGTCGAGTTCGTCTTTGGCCGGCGCTCGAGCGAGTGGCACGCGCCTGCTATCTCCCTTCCTCGTCTTTTTTCTTTCTCCCTTATTCGATCGGCGTATCGCGCGAAACGACACGCGTCGCGCGTGCCGACGGCTCTCGACTCTCGCGATAAGTCGATGATCGAGGTCCACCTAGAGTCGCCTATGCGACCGTTCGTCCTCTCGCATTTCGATCTTCTTATTCCTTTTTACCACGGTAAACGAAGTTTTTTTTCCGTCTTCGCGTGATTCGTTTTTCTTGTGCTCGTACGAACGTTTAGACGGGTTAGACGAGCGGATACACGTAACGTTCCTCGATCGAACAAAGGAAAAAATAAAACGGAAGAATTGAAGGAGGGAAATCTTTTGGTTAGAAACGCGCTTTTCAAGTCGTTGATCGCTCGAGACGAAACTCAGCCGCGTGCAACACGGGACGAGATAAAGACCGCATCGACGTCGTTCCCGAGGATGTAAACGTTTCGAATTTTGCTAAACCATCGTAGAAAATCGAACGAGTCACGAAATCGTTCGTACGACTCTCTCTCTCTCTCTCTTTCTCTCTCTGTCGGTGACGCAACGCCTTACGACTCGACCGGACTCGGCGATACCTCGACGAACGCCTGTAATTCCTTCGGTAAACACACCTTTACCTTCCTTTCTTTCTTTCTTCGTTTTCATTTTCTCTTTTTATTTAATCCACTTCTTAACATCACGAAAGGTTCGTCCGGTGACTTCGTCTTCGTCCGCGTTAAATTCGGATTCTCGTGCGAGACGAGATCGTCGTGATTCGAGATTCCTACGGCTTTCGGTCGAAATGGAAACGATCGCGCTTTCACCGGCGTGTTTTGTCGCCTCTCTTTCTCTCTCTCATTTTCTATCTCTTTCTTTCTATCCTCGATCCTTTTCTTTCCTCTCCCTTCCCTCGTCCAGCACTCACCGTGTTCCGGATCTCGAGTGCCGCGTTAATCTTCGAGCAGGCATCGCGCGATCGAGCTCGCGATGTCGCACGGTCGGTCTCCCGCCATCGTCGTAGCAGGGTTCGCCCTCGAAATTCGTCGAGTACGAGCCACGAGAATCGTATCGTCGTTCGCGTCTCCGCGGTCGAACGTTAAGCACCGCTTTATTTCGTAAGTGGAACGGCACGATTCTATCTCGATCGCAATCTATCACGTTTTACGGTCTCTCTCTTTTATTTTTTCCCTTGGTTGCTCGTTCTCTCGGCTTCTCGGCTTTTCCATGGTTACATTTTATCCCGCGTCAATTCGCGGTCTCCACTGTCACCGGCGTTGATTTAGCATCTAGGGACGCATTAGGGATCGAAGGAGAGTGGACATACTCCGAATGACCTTAGCCGGTCGATTCTCGTGCTTCTCGATCGCGTAATTTACGCGTCGTTCGATTTAGCACGTTGTATTTTATTTATTCGAGTATTTCGTATTCGTGAGTATTTTTATTATTCGAAGTATATAATGGCAAAATGTCCGTGTAAGAATGTCGTCTTATACGGAGGAACGTATATGATCAACGTGGCAGTGAAAGTGTCAACGATTTAATGGCCGCTCGTCTACGCAGTCAAACGTCGCCGGAGACAGGCAATATTTTTGAAGAATTAATTTAAAAAAACTTTACGCAAATTCACGAAATAATTTGACATGTGCGAAGAACGTACACGTAAAACAACGATACCGTGCCAAATGTTATAACAGAAATACCTTCAAAGATGACGAAGAATTTAACACAAAAAGTAAGCACTTTTTGTATCGAATGCGAAAACAAACCACACCTTTGTTTGTCCTGTTTTAATATCATAACTTACATTAACTTTTTTTAAAAATATTATGTTCTTTCCCTTAAGCCTCGATCGAATAAAAACCGATGTCACCTAAGGAAAATATTTAGTCTCACGATCGATGCGCAAGGATCGACACGCGCGGTCGCATAATACGAGCCTAAACTCTGCGGTCGGTCCCTACAGACCGGCGTCTAACGCGTTAACCACATCCTTCTCGATGCTTCTCGTCTATATATTTTCTATCGATCGAATTAATCGTTCGTTACGCACCGACGAGGAACGCTTGTTTATCTTCAGCGCGTCGTAATTTGCACCTTCGATCGCTCTCGTTCTCTCGAAAAATCGTGGAAGCGCGTAAGAGCGGAACGGAGAGAGGACGAAAGGAGCAATGGCGGAGGCCGAACGAAAAGTAGAAAGGCGGCGGCGTCGGCGGATGCTGGGGTTAGGAAAGAGGGTAATTTACAAGGAGAGCTCTCGGATCGGGCGCGCGCTCGGCGAATCGTGAGCACGGACACCGAGGTGAAGTTCCACGGCGAACGGGGCGTGCGGTATCGATATTACCAATAATTGTCGGCCCGAAAGGTTATCTCAGGAAAGCGTGCATA
>JAITYT010000873.1:506941-518507 GCA_025433975.1 Liostenogaster flavolineata | reverse complement strand
TTTGAAAACATATACCACTGATTCATACGCGCGAGCAAAAATTTTCTTTTTCTTTATATCGTGTATTTCAATCGTTGAATTATTATATTCCTCTTTCATATGTATGGTTATAAAATTGACAAGTTTTCTCTACAAAATGGCGTTTGATTCATTTTATTTGGCCTGTTTGTTACGAAGTAATAACTATTTACTTTTAACACGTTTGCATTGGTCAGCCTGTAAACTCGAGACTGGCGCCTCACTCGCTTCGTTTCTCGACAACCAAGAAACTCCGGCCGCGACTTCGATTCTTCCAAGATCCGTTTCTTACAAAACGCGAAGGCAGAAGCGGAGAATCCCTCGAAGGTACGCAGGAATTCGACGAAACGTTAATCCAGGCGCGTTTCAATGCCGCATGATCGAACGTCGTTACGCGATCACAATAATAGAAACGACGTTTGCTTCGCGCGAACCTCGAAGTACGTCGAGTTTTCGAAGGCAGACGGCTTCGACGTACCTATCCACGTCTCGCGTTCTATCGTTCGGTGAATAGGCAGTTCAAGGCGTCCGTACGTCTCTCCAGTACGTCCGTACTCGCACGTCTGGCACTACTGGAACGTACGAGCGCACAGGGTCAAAGGTCCGACAACATATACTTATTCATTTTGCGCGCGACGTCTTATCTGCGGCATTCAGCCCGTCGAAAATTCGAAAGCCCTGAGCCTCGCGGAAGGCGCTTCTGTCATTATCGATAATAATCGATACATTATCGCGCGATACATCATTACGTATTAAAATTAACCGTGGCCGTCGATCGTTCAACTGTAAATTCTCTTGGTCTCGACGGTGTTGGTGGTGTGTACGTGCCTCTCCTCGGTCCTTTTTCTTTTTTCTTTCTTTTCTTCCTCTTCCTCTTCTCGTCCGTTTCATTTCTTTCGTTTTCTTCCTCACCTCTCAGCCCTCGCGTCTCGAAAAAAAACATTTCTCCTTTTTCCTTTCTCGCGACAAGCTCGACTCGCTAGCCAGTGAAAACGCACGGAAGGAAGAAAGTCTGCACCGTTCGTCGATTCGTCTTCGTTTTACGTCGTACTCGATACGGCTCGCAACCGCCTTCTCTCTTATTTCTCCTCCTCGCGATCGTATTAAATAAAATAAATATCGAAGAACATAAATGCGTGGAAATTCGTCGGCGGGGAATCTAGGACGAGGTTCTTAACCGTAGAGAAAGTGAGAGAGAAAGAGAAGGAGAGGGGAAAAAAGAGAGCGACATAACAAGAGCAACGAAAGGACCGAAAGGAGAAGAAGGACGAGGAGGAGGATCGAGAAGATCGTTCGTTTTCGATAAATGGACTTCGTCGCTTGCGCGTAAATCGTCCTAAATCGGATTATCATCCGTGCGGCCGAGAGAACGAGTAGATAGAATGCGACGCGGCCATATCAATTTGATTCACGAAGATTTAAGAAGGAGGAGGTGGAGGTGGCAGTCGGTCGGCGGTCGGTTGGTCGGTCGGTCGATCGGTCGGTCGTCTCGCTCTGGAGCGGCTGACAGTAACGAGGAAGACGTCACCGGCGCCGTAAGCCCTTCACGGAACTAATCCCCGCGAGAAGAGCCAGTTAAGGTATTTGTATTTTAATTAGCTCCACCTTTTCGATAGTCGTTTGTTCTGCCCACACTCTCGAGCTACGTAGGAGCATCGACTCTCTCTCTGCCTTTGCCGCGGTCGTTTCCGCCGCCGTTGCTCCTTCCCCTCTCCCGGATGAACCCTCTTCCTCCTCCTCCTCCTTCTCTTCCTCCTCCTCTTTCTCATATTCCTCTTCCTTTCGATCTCGTCCTTCCTTCCTTACTTTCTTACTTTCTCCCTACCCTTCCAATCGTTTAATCATAATCTAATAACCGGCTGACACAAAAAACTAACTCGATAAGTGCACCTAGCGAGTAGTCCCTGAGCTCGATGTGTGCGTGCACGCGTCTCTGTGTGTATACGCCAGTGTCCTGCCTGCCTGCGTGCGTGCGCGGAATCGACGGAGAGAAAAAGAGAGAAAATGAAGGACGGAGGATGGATGGAGTGTGAGTGAGAGCGAGAGAGGTAGAAGGCGAGCGTCTCTTCCAGATATTATCTATTGCAGTCTACCTGTCAGGACCGACCGAAAGTCGGGCCTCGAGACGTGCGGCACCGCCGTAGGATGAAGTGTCTTCTGCATAGTCACCCTCTTTTTATTCGTTCTTCCTCCTCTCTTCCTCCTCCTCCTCCTCCTCTTCTTCTTCTTCTTACTCCTCTTCTTCCTTCATCGTTCTTCGCCGGTGACCTTCTCCCTTCCCCGTCGTGCTTCTTCTCTCCACGCTTCTGTCGGTGCCCGGGAGATTCGGCCATCTCCGCTAATCCCGTCGTAGCACGCCAGCCACGCCAAACCGAAGCTTTCCGTGCGATTCTCGATGTTGCGTCGTGCTCCTCGCCTCGTCTTGTCTCCCATCTTTTCTCTTATTTATTTTTCTCTACCCTCTCTTCTCTCTCTCTCTCTCTCTCTCTCTCTCTCTCTCTCTCACCATCGCTTTTCTCTTTTTACATCCTTCCCTTCGCGAAGGCGACTACGTCGATGCCGTCGTTGCTCGCTGTTGCTCCTCCTTCATTCACCTACCGACAAAAATATATCCGCTCGATTGCCGCCCGGGGGGAAAGTTTCGGGACGCACAAAGGAGATCGTGGTTTGCATAAGCGATTCACGAAAATTGCGCGAACCGAGGACGAGGAGAGGGGTCGGACGAAAAAGTGTCTTTCGTCCTCGACGTCGGCAGGTAACGCGCGAATTTCATCTTATTCTTGCCTCTGTCTCCTCTTTTCTTTCTTTTCTTCTACCTTCCCTTCTTAACCCTTTGCGGTCCAGATTGCTTTCCTTCTTTCCCAGTAGTCCGGTTTAAATCAATTTTTGAGTCATATGAATTTTAACTAATTATCGTATATTTATGTGCTGTATAAGTTATAAACGAAATTTAAGCTGAGGAGCTTTATCGATCGTTTTTGTTTCTTGCGAGAACTTGGCGCAAAGGAAGATGAAGTCGAGTCAGACTCGACGTTGGACCCCAAAGGGTTAATACGATATCTTCTTCCTTTTTGGCTCCTTGTTTTCGTTTCGTCGCGTTTCTACCTTGAGCGGAGCCCCGCGGATCTCGCGGTCTCACGATCCCTCGGAGACGAATGAAACTTTGATCGTTTCAACGGTACTTCTTCTCTCCCTCGTCGAAATCGATGGAGAACCGCCTGCTCGCTATTCTCGAGAGATCGACGCTCGGACTCGGCGCGAGACCAACGAATCGCATCCGATTATCAATTATTCAGAATGGGTGGGACGATGCTCCATTGAAAAACGGCGCACGAGCTACGAGCTACGAACGAAGAAATTTGAGTTTACGAGTTTTCTCTTCTCGCGTGCGTGCGTGCGTGCGTCTCGGACTTCTTCCACGCTCGTGTAATTCGAACGCCTCCGACGTCCGACGTATCTCAACGTCTTAACGGCAATTCTTTCCCATTTTCGGTATCCTGCGTTATAAGGTACACCGTATCAAGTATTAATCGTTCGATAATGTAATTTCTTCTCGTTTTCGTTCCCTTTGCTTTTTTCCCTTTAGAAGTCTTCTTGGCGATTTAAGTTTTTCGAGCGTTCTTCGAGCGAACATGGATCCAAGAAGATCGGTCCTTCGATTCGCCGTTCAACGCTCGTCGATCGAACGAGATCCCGAGTCCTTAGTATTTATCGTCACCACGCAATTTCCTCCTGGCACTGTCTAAACGATCTCATCGAGCGTGATCATCTTCATGCTTCTCTCGAGAGGAAAAGGAATTTTTATCATTAGGTTTTGGATGCGAAAGATTGGAAATCTCAAAAATGTCTTTAACACGTTGGCTGCCGTGGAGGTCACCGATGACCGGCGAGATAATACTCACGTCCATACAAAACACGTCAAATTGACTTCTGACGGTAGGCTATTGACTCTGATCGATTAAATACATCTTTGAACGTTGGAAAAAAGATCTTTGGATGTTCGATCAATGCGTTGCGGTAAAGGGCAGAGTTGACAGTATGGCAAAGGTGGAAGGCTAGCAGCAGTTGCATTCTCGTGTCCCTACGGTAAATCAGGTAAAAAGGAGCCTTACGGTCTGCCATTTCGTTATTATTGGCAATAAAGATTGCGACGATGAACGACCATTTTCTCAAGCAAATGTTTTATCGTCCAATATTTTATGCCTACCGAAGGGGAACTGTCGCCACAATGAGTGCCTTCTTGACCTGCTAGGGTCTTAAATTCTTAATTGCAGGTTTAACGAGAGAACAGTATCCTAGAAAAGTATCTAATCTGCGTCAGGGACGCAACATGTACGCATTTGCTTTTTCTTCCGGTCAGACATTGAGTCGTTGCTTGTTCCATCAGTCGGTGAGTTTCTTTCTTTCGTCTAAACTCGATGAGGCTGTTCAACGCGTTTGTCGTCGTGTCACCCATATCTTAAATAGATATACTAGATTAAATAGATTAAATAAATAATATAGGATATACGACGTAAAAATATTAAAAATATATACACATTGTGCTATGATGTGCATCGTTGCTATTCCCGCTTATCATTGTTTACGTTCTGGCTCTCCGAAGAATCGCGCTGGGTGTCGTTTGAACGTGTTAAAGAATGCATACGAGGCTCGGAATGGATCGTCGAGAATCTATCCGTGATTTCCTGTCCGCATTCGCGCGTATTGGTGTACACGTAATTTGCTTCGATAGCTGTCGACGACGTAAGCATTATCGTTGTATTCGTTCAAAGCACGAGTGAACGATACAAGGAAGCATCCTTCAGCCGAAAACATCGATTATCGATGGACGTCGAATAATCGCTCGTAAGTTGAATATTTAATGTGAATTAAGTAACGATTAAAGACACTTTTGTGACGGGGTAATCCCGATTCACGATTCCGTACGATGCGCTTTAAAACAAGGGATGACGTACAAGTCTACGTCACGATCTTCGCATTTGTACCTCGTTTTTCGTCTTTTATCATTCCTACTGCATACGACTGTGATGCATACAGATCCAGATATGGCTTCCAGGCAAACTGCACAGGACCATAAACAAGCAGCATGCTTTTGGAACGTAATAAAGTTTAAAATACAGTGTATCTTCGTTATGGTTTGAACGTTGCGCTCGTGCCAAGAAAAAATGTCGCTCATATGTATGATAACGATATAGTGCAAATGACTATTATAACAATTTTCTGTTATAGACTTTTCACTGAAATGAACGACGTTCGCTTAGTAAATATCGGTGTCTCACAAATATCCTATAAGTTATTTATAAGAATGCTGCTATCGTTTCGTGCGACAGGAACGTGACGATCGTACACGAAGTATTATCGAATAAAGTTCCTACCGATTAAGAAGTGGTATTATTATTGATATTATTTTTCGATCTTCCCTAATGTTTTTTATCCTAATATTTGTTCCTAAAATTGTATAATAATGAGATTTTTCGAGATTATACCCAAAGGGTAACAATTTTGGTTATATCGTTTCTATAAGTTGATATTCTCCGATTCCGCGTTTAGAAGAACCGTTACAGTCTCGAGGTTGTACAGAAATTCGGGTTACGAAGGATCGAGGAAAATCATCGAGTTCCAAAACTCCGATTTGAGTGTTCGTACGCAAGGGACGATCGAGCCTGAAATCTTCTCACGCCATGTACCTCGTATGGAGCGTTAACGATTTCGTATCTCGTATGCTCTTCTCGCTTTCGCCTTCATCCGCGTTTCCCTTAGAATCGTTTCCGATGGTTCGCGTGGATCGAAAAAACCCCACGATTCCACGAGGGAACTTCGTAAGTCGTTCGCGATACTCGAACGACGCTATCCAAACGATCTCATCGTCATCCAACGCCTTCTCCCTCTTCTCGAGAGAAAGGTACGCGTCGAATCACGATCCTCCTCCTCCTCCTCCTCCTCGATGAAAAGACTTTTATCGCTCTCGAGGCTTATCACCGGCCCGAAACTGCGTCCGGCGTTTGGCCTCGTGGCCCCGATATCGGGGACGAACGACGTAGGTACTTCACCGAATGGTCCAGCATTGTCGATCGAATAAAAGGTCAAAGCGACGAAGTCGACCGGCCAGCGAATCTCCCACTTACGACTTGCTTCCTTCGATCCTCCTTTCCGTCCCCGTTTTCGTCGCTCATCCCCATAAAATCTTCCCTCCATCCGCGACGGATGCACGCACGAACCAATACCAGCGTACCTATCGATACGTCGCTTCCACGTCGACCGGCCACCAACACCAGGCTGTCGAAAACGCGTCCACCACGCGCTGGGATGCCTTTGCCGTACGCTCGACTCGGTGTCCATTGCCATTACCGTCGCTTTTGCATTTAGCAGCGCCGAGCTTCCGAGCGCCAGCACGTTGCTACTAGCGTCCTTATGCTGGTGCCACTACGTGGCTGGTGGCACTGCGCGTTCCCGAGGAAGACGAAGAGGACAACGAGGAGGAGAAGCACGGTGGAGCCGTGCACCGTCCATCCATGGAGTTAGACAGAGAGAGAGAAGGAGGAACGAAGAGGAACTGCACGGTAGTACCGTACACCGTTCATCGATGAAGTTAGAGAGAGAGAGAGACGAAGAGAAACACGGTAGAGCCTTACACCGTCCATCGATGAAGTTAGAGAGAGAGAGGGAGAGAGAGAGAGAAGAGAGCAGGGACTGGGTGGTGGACGCAACTCGCGCCCATCGCCCGTAAATCTTTCCTTCCCCTAACGAGGTGTCGTAAAACGCGATCTTATTAGCAAGCGCGCTCGCCTTTAAAACACGCAGCCTTCCACACGACGCGACGGTACGGTGTCACGTGGGAGTCTTTGACGATCCATAGCTACGTCCGTCTATCTTCACGCTCGGTCCTAGATGACTTCTCGATCCTTGCGAGCTCGTCCTCGTCTTTTCTGCTTCCTAACTTCCCCTTCTCCTTTTCGTATTTCATTCTCCTGTCTGCTCCAGTCTTCGTTTTGTCCTCCGTCGTCGTCGTCGTTGTGTAGTCGGTTCTTCCGCTCTGCCTGCTCGTCCTGCGGAATCGTTGCATTCGCTCGGTCGACGTTGCTTCGAGATATCGTCGATACGTTGCCATCGTCTTTCTCTTAAAATCTCTCCAAACTACTCGCCGTTGTCCTCTTCTTTTTCTTCTTCTTCTTCTTCTTCCTCTGTTGGTGAACGAGATTGGACGTAGGAGCGGTTTCACGATTATGGGAATCACGATAGCCTCGATTTTCGCGCTTCGAGCCTCGTCCTTCCAGATCGTTCCTGTATTTTATCCTCTTCCTCGCGTCTTCTTTCAGTTTACAATCTTGTCCCTCTTTCCACGTCGATCGACTTCGGTAGTACTTTCAGCGAAATCGAGTAAGTTTAACCGAACGTAATTTAAACTCGTCGTAGTGCATTACTTCGCATTCTTTACGCACAGTTTTTCAGTGGATTTCGTTAGGATCCGTCGAGTCGTCTGTGAAGTAAATCGGTTACAACGCGAAGTAAAATCGAACGATTACTGTCGCGTAACTCAACGCTTTCGGATATTACTTCAGGATTTATGCGTGTTTTTTTTCCAGCGAATCGAGTCGTTCGAGAAGCTAATTCGAGTGTGAAATAAAGTAGAGTACATTTAACGTCACGAATTTTACTAAGTAGGTTTCGTCCGAGTTGTACCAGAAGGCAGCTCGATAGTGGAATTAAAAATCCATTTCTATCTTTGCTTGTCCAATTCATTTCTTCGTTACGACGTTGAATCCACATCGAGTCGTTCGAGAAATAAATTCCAATCTAGGATAAAAAATCCAGGACGTTTAACATCGAGTAATTTAAGGACGTTGAAACTTATTTAACAGTTTCTATCTACTTTTTTTCAATGGATTGCTTCGTTACAACGTCGAATCCACGTCGAGTCGCTCGGAAAGTTAACTCGACTCGAAGAAAAATCTAAGAAACGTTATTTTCTCCGCTTACGCGGACGCGATATCGCGAAGCGTCTTATCGCCTTCCTCGTAATTACGGGACACCGTAGACAGCCTAGGGGAGAATTTAAACGTCGCAGCGATATTTAATAAGCGCGATCGAAAGGCGCAGAACACCGTGGCGGCTCGTCGACGTTGTCGAAAGAAGAACGCGACGAAGTCGCTCTCTCGTATCGACGCGCACCATCTAAAATACGTTCTTCCCCTCGCTGTCTTTCTTTCACCCTCTCGTGATCGTCGAAACGATCGCGGCGCTGCCTTCGACGCGTTCGCTCTGCTCGCGAAAGATAGACGGACGAACGGACGCGCAAGCGTTATGGCGGTACGTCGATCCTCGAGGATCGAGAAGAAGAAGAAGAAGAAGAAGAAGAAGAAGAAGAAGAGGAGAAGGAGGAGGAGGAGGACGGGCGAGAGGGAGAGGTACGAGGAATAATCAGCGTGTGGACAGGACTGACGAATGGGATGCGACCGAAGAAGACGTTGTAAGATCGATAGATCGAATCGCTTTCTGTAATGTAAATTGACTCGAGTCGAGTAGGAGGAAGAGAAAGGACGAACCTGGCGATACGTCGTGAAACACGAACGATGAGAGCGAGAAGGCGAGGATCGGTGAGGAAGGAGAAGGTCGCGCGTACGTTCAAGAATTTTTCCTCCTCTCGTCGCGTGGTTGGAATGAAATTTTGAAAACGCTCCCGTTTACGACGGCCACCGACAGATGCAGAGCTGTTTTCTGCTTTCTCTCCTACATAAATCGAGGTAAGGGAGACGCGTAGCGTTGAAAATGCTCGGTGGATGGATGACGAGGTGGCGAAGGACCGAGGGGGATGAAATACGCGAAGGGGATGAAAAGGTGACTTTGCCGTACGGGAAGAGCCGTTTCGCGCTCGATCTAACGAGGACCACCTCTTCCTTGGAATTTCTCTGTTCTTTCTTCTTCTTTTTTATTTCTTTTTTAATTTCGTTTCCTTTTCTCTCTCTCTTTCTCTCTCTTTCTTTTTCGAGGGTTCGTGAAATTCCTCCCCGACCACGACGACCACGACGAAAAGGACACGGACGATGATAACTCACGCGAGCAAGCTCACAGATAATATCGAGTATTATTCTTACGTCGTATATCAAGCGAACACTTCCGGCATTTTAAGCATTGCCAACTTCCAGGAACGCGCGCTTTTTGCACCCGTGTACACCTTTATTAAACGTTTACGACTCGTGCGACCCGCGGAATCGCCGCTCGCCTTCTTCCATCTTTCTCCTCTTCGGACAACGATACGCGCGAAACGACGGCGCGTATCGCGTCGAACCTTCGAATCTTTCGAATTCGAAGCGTAGAAACGAATCGCGTCTCAGACGTATTCGTAAAACACTTCGTGCCTGGAGTATTCGTATTCTCAGTCTGGAATGTATAATATTTTCTCCTCTTCGTTAGATTTCACGAAAGGAACCTAATTCCTTACCAGTCCGTGTTGCGTCGTTCCTCTTCGCCTTGGTCGAGCCGCGAAGAGAAAGAGAAAGAACGAGAGACGAAGAGAGAGAGAGAAAGAGAAGGAAAAAAAAAGTCCGGCAAGGGCACGAAAAGAGGAGCGAGATAAACCGCCTCGACCGCCTATAACGGGATAGCGCTTCTCTCGATCTACGTGTTGGGATCTTCTTCTTCTTCTTCTTCTTCTTCCTCCTCCTCCTCCCTTTCCCCTTTCCACCTCTCTCCCCTCGACGTCGGCGTATACCCTCGAGGAAGGAGGGAAAGAGCGTAAGGGCGATACCGAATAGGGCTTAACGCGGGATCATATTGACTCGATCGCTCCACATTGGCAGTCGCGGTGATTCTCAATATGCATCGGATAACATCGAGATACTCGAGGCAGGAAACGGCACGTTGCGGCCATCCTAATATGGATCGAGTCCACATTACTCCGAACCCTACGCTTCGGTTATATACCGTCGTTCCCCTGATTCTCGACGGAAACGACCACCATACCGGCGGCAGGCCGAGTCGCTATCACCGATTTACCACTATTACCACCATCCTCCTCGCTACAATCCTCACCACTGTCGCCAATACGTACACCACTACCATACCACCTGGTATTATCACGGAGTACTGGTATCGCTAGCGCTGGCATCGCTTTAGCCATTACCGGTACTCCAAGTACGTTTACTAGCGGCAGCTACTATCACCGTCTGTACCGGCATCGATGTCACCAGCACCACCTTACTCAACGATCCACCGGTCGATCGGTGCGTTCCTCTTCCGTCGTTGGGATTTCTCGCGCTTTCTCGCGTCCTTTGTATTTTCTCTTTCTCTCTCTCTCTCTCTCACGCGCGCGCGCATCCACCTTTCGAAGAAGGAAAGAAGCCGCGACCTTCTCTCCTCTCTCGTGCCTTTTTCCTCCTCCGCCGTCGCGTCTTACACGTCGACTGGCTGGTTTCGACGCCGTTAGGAGGCGCGACCCACGCTGACCAGCAAACTTTGCAAGAATGCCGCGGCGTGGATTTACCGACCGCCTGGTAAATCGGTTAATGCCGGCGTTGTCACCCTATCTCGGATCTACCGCGTTGTCTCCCGGCCACCGATTTTAATTGCTAGGTGCAGGGCGTGGGTGTCGGAACGAGGGTAAAACTGCTTAACCTCGTCGTACTCCAGAAACGCCTTCTCCTCTCTTGTCTGGGTTTTTTTTCTCCTTTTTTTTCTTCTTCTTCTTACCTGTCTCTCGTCCGTGTAGCCTCCTTCTTTTTCTTCGTTTCCCTCGACGCGAGTCGTTCTGCCTTCTCTCTTTCGTCGTCCAAACTTTATCGTCTCTTTCGATACGCGCGTTGTCTCTCGTCTGGAGCGCGACGATCGTTCGAAAAAATCGCCCTTCCACTAGCGCCCCGATACCCTCCATTCGACGTCGAATGTCGCGTCTTTTGGTAATTCGAATTCACGTCCAAGATGGACATTTGGAAGGTGGATATTGCTTTCGACGACGTTTCGAGCTCGCGTACAAATTTTTTCCGAAGGATGACGGAAATGTCAATTATGACAAATTTACCGTAAATTTACCGTCGTTTTAACGTTTCTCGCGGAAACATCGAGAATTGGGTTTTAATCGTTCGTGTCGATCTTCCTAATAATGGCGAGTCGCGGACTGTATTTCGTCCAATCGCGACAAAGCATTTCGGTACGGAGATACTCTCGTACTCCACGATGCCGAGATGCTTTCACGCGGTAACCATGCCGACTTGAACTTCAGCGAGGACTTCGTCGTGATCTTACTACGATGCCGGCGTTTCTTGCGAGCTTCGCGTTTCAGTGCGCATGAAATATTCCCCGGCGACTTCGTGACGTTCGCCCGGTTTCTTCCCTCGTACGTCTTTCCCCCTTTCGCACGTACGTACGAACGTACATTCGTTCCTTCGCCCGTTCGCATTACCGAGATGATAGCGCGATACGAGTTAAATTATTTTTTGCGAGCCACTTTCCGAGCGGAGCGAAGTCGATTCGAGAGGGAGATATTCGACGATACTCCGACGCTCTCGTATCTCCTTCGAATACGAGCGCGACTCTGATCGATCTGGATTCGATA
>JAITYT010000873.1:495256-506870 GCA_025433975.1 Liostenogaster flavolineata | reverse complement strand
AGAGAGAGAGAGAGAGAGAGATAGAGAGAATAAATGTAGGTGGAAGAAAGAAAAAGAGCGAGTTACGATATCGTCGCGCGAACACTTTTTTTCTCGACTTTTGCGACGACAGCTGGAAAATAAAACGACCGTTAAGGAAATCGACGACGCGCGTTCGAGAGCAGTGCTTTCTTCGTGAAAGTAAATCTCCGTTTCTCTTTTTCTTTCTCCCTTTCCTTCCTTCTTTCTTCTTTTCTCTTCTTTTCGTTCTTACGATCGCCGCTTACTCTCGTAACTTTTTCCAAAGGCGGCCGTTCAGCGTCGCGCCGCCGAGGTACGGTCCGATGTCCTCGTACGTTTCTCTCGCTTTCGTATCCATTTTTGAATATTATCTCTCGCGAACGATCGCCCCGCCGAATTTGGCCACGACTTAAGAGCCACGAGTTTTGCCAAATCGAAATTGAATCGAATTCGATATGATTCGCTCTCTTTCCGAGAGGAAAACACGCGGACGATCGTCGCGACAGCCAAACTTCAACGAGCGATGATCGCGCGTGACCAAATCTTCCCTCGCTCTCGGTCCTTTTTTCTCTCTTTCTCCTTGTTCTTCCTTCCGTCGTTCTTGAACTTTTTTTCTCGATGCGGCGAAAACACGAATTTCCAGAAGATCGAAAAACCCTCGAAGGAAGAGGTTAAAGCGACGCCTCGCCTTCTCGAATAAAGTTCGACGTTATCGATCGCGAATGACTTCACGTCGGCGTCTATTCATCGTTCGCGCGTTTATGACGACGCGCGGAAATCGCCTCGACATCGCCGGTTGGTCGTAAACCCGCACCACTCGCGTCGTTTCTCTACTTTCGTCTTTTCTTCCCTCGTATTCTTAACAATTTCTTTCCATTTCTCGTTTCCCTCCTTTTTTTTATCGTTTATCGTCGGTCCTCGATCTCGCGCCGCTCCTCGCGATCGAATAACGACACAGAACCGATCGAATTCTCTTTCCATTTTATTTATTTTTTTTTCAGCAGTGCGAAGACGCGATCGTGCAAATTTTCTCGTGGATCGCGTCGACGTCTCGTTCCAGAGCCGAGAGACGATCTCTCGCGTTCTTCGTCGTCCGTTCGTTCGTCCTTCCGAGAACGCAAACGCGGCGTATCTCGTGGAAAAGCCGCACCTGCCTATCGATATTACGTCAGAGCGAGGTCGGGGTGTAAAAATACGCGTTTTTTGACGAACTCGCCTCTCTTTCGCCTTCCATCTCGTCTGTTTCAACCGCTCGAAGCTTTCGAGACGGTCGGAAGCGTTGTTCGATTCAAAGGCGCCGTCGTTTAATCAACCCGCAATTCCGTTTGCGATTATCATTACGAGGACGAAGCGCAATTTCATGCGCGCCTTCCGCAAGGCGCCGTGCTAGTTTTCTCCCTCCTCTTTTTCCTCGCTTCTCTTTTCTTTTTTTTTCTTTTTCTTTTTTGGCTGGGTCGCTCCCGACGATAAGTAAAACATCTACGCGAGAACGAGACCGTAAGGAAACGAAGCCGACGCTCGTAATTCCATTTTTTACCGTGCGACTGGTTTACGCGCCGAGCGCGAGACCGTGGCCTGTGTACTCGTTTCCCGAAGGATCCTCCAAGGGAGAGGAGATCCCACCGAGGACGTCTAATTTCAGCGCGCAATTTTAGGAGCTTTCAAATTTTACGAGAATTATTCCTATCTCGTTAGGACGTTGCTCTTCCTTTTTCTTCTCTCCTCGCGCCGTATTAAGTCTGAATAATGCCCGAAAGAACGTCGATGTCGTTGTGACTAGAGTAGTTTGACGAACCAGAACATCGCGAACTAATCAGCGATTAAACCAGCGCTCGATTTTTTTCTCAAGCTCTTCGATTTAACCCTCGTTATTTCATTATTATTATTATTATTATCGTTTTGTGAAGTTACGTTTTATCCATGCACCACCTTCACAATCGGTACCAATGAAAAATGCGAAAGGTAATTTAATAAAATGTGTCAACAACATGGAAGAGAAACATTATAAAGTTATTGTTTTAGATATCCATGTGCGGTTGATGTAACAAAATTATAGCGCTTTTAACTATGGTCTACGCGCGAGCCTATAGATCGGCTTGTTAAATTTTTCGCTTGAAATGTAAAAGCCGATATTTCGGCCCGTCGCACTAAGAGGATTAACATATACCGAGAGAACACTTTGCATTCGTTTTCTCTTCCTTAAACGAGTCTCTCAAAATCGACCAATATTCCTTGAGCTCTCCGAGCTCCGACGCGATATCCGACGACGTTCGAACGCGTCTCTCGGGATATTTTCACCCGACCGACACTCGTTCGATTTATTATACAGAAGCACGTGCGCGCCTACTCGCCCTCTCTTTCTACCTCTATTATTTAATACGTTCGAGCATGAAGCGCGCGCTCGAATCGCGTTTATCGTTTCGATTCCTCTCCATGACCGCGACGCCATTGGATTTCTCGAAAACGAAGGCCGCACGCGCGTACTTTCCATCGATGCTTTTCGTTCGATTAATCGAGAAACAGGGAGAGAGAGAGAGAGAGAAAGAGAGAGATGACGATATTATAAATATAATTGTCGTTCCGCTCGGACGTTGGAATAATGATCGAAAGGAGTGGCGTCGAGAGGGGAGGCGAGAGGGATGGAGGAGTCTTCCATGGAGGACAGTGGTGGAAAGCAAGGGAGGAACGATCCAGAGAGGAAGAGAGAGGAGCTTCTTGAATGAACGAAGTCCGAGAGTATCGTGCGCGCGCTATGTCATACATATGTATATGAGTTGTATCCGATTAATCAACGTAATAGAACGAGTTGTAATCGCGACGGACACTCCATTATGATCGCTCGCGCGTACAGTTCCACGGCGCTAATCTGAAATTAATCAGGCAGCTTAATCATTACCGTTCCGCGGTTCGCTCCTAAGCGCGCGGCTCGGCATGATGCGATCCTGTTAGGAGAAGGACGACGATAATTTCGCTATCCTCGCCTGGAATCCTGCGTCGCTCGCCGACCTTCTTCTGGGCTGGACTCGAGCGATCTTTTCTGGTTTCGAGTGCCAAATCGTCGTTCTTTCTCCGAGTGGACAGGCAGAATCGTTGAATAAAATCAATCGATGTTGATCGAATCGAGAACAAGTCGACGCTTCGTGTTTCATTTATTTGTAACGCGATATTGTGGTTCAAAGCTCTATAGAAATTTTATAACATAATGGACGACTTTGTTACGATTGAGGTTGGCATTATTCAAAGACAATCGTATAAAGTTTTCGAGGTTTGCTCCTGTTATTCTTGTCCGAGTTTTTGATT
Organism: Liostenogaster flavolineata; assembly: GCA_025433975.1. Lineage (NCBI taxonomy): Eukaryota > Metazoa > Arthropoda > Insecta > Hymenoptera > Vespidae > Liostenogaster > Liostenogaster flavolineata. The sequence continues at coordinate 503,570 of JAITYT010000873.1, read as the reverse complement.
TTTTGTAATTATTTGATGCTAAAATGCGATTCGTATTAGTTTCTTTCGACTAATTTTCCTGAAATGGGTCAGAATTTTTCTCTCCGATGTTCCTTAATTCGGTCGTACTTTAAGTTCGATCAAATTTCTCTCTTTATTCCTTTTCTCTCTCTCTCTCTCAATTTTGTTCTTTCGGCGTTTTTTTATCGCGTATATTCAAACGAATCAATTTTGACATTTTATAGCACAGTTCGAACTTTGGTCGGATTCGACGTCCTCGTGGGAAAAAACGTCGGCTTAAACGCGAGACGCTATTCCTTTAGGATGTCCACGCCGACAATACGTATGGATTCTAGTCTGGAATCGATACGTTCGACTCGTTGCAACTTTACTATTCGATCCAACGGAACGAACGACGAACGAACGTCAGAGAGAAGGTAGAAAGATAGGAAGAAAGGAAGGAAGGAAGGGAGGAAGGACGCGACGATTTATGTCCATACGCTTAGCGGAATCGCCGCCTCTAACTGACATTAATTTTGCGTTTTCGGGTACGCTGATGTATCGAGCGTGGCTCATTATCGCCCGTCTCGCTGTAGATAGAATTTATAGCGTCGCTTTAATCTGGTGACGCAATCTAGTCGTTTGTTTTCCACCGTGAGCCTCTTAATCTTAAACGTTTCCTCATCGTAACGAGCTGGAGCTCGCGCGTCCCAGTTGGAGCGAGAGAGAGAGGAACGAAGAGGGAGCCTCCTCCTTAAGAAGGAGAGACCTTACGAAGCGAGAGGTCAGCTCGAAAGTACAACGAGCCGCCTCTCGCTTCGATTTTCACTTCGGAATTCGGTCGAGACGAGACTCGATTCGTTTCATCGAAACACGAAAATTCGCTATTTTTCCTTCGAGATAATCTCGATCGAGAAAATGTACGACGTCGAGACGGATTCTCTTTCGTCGTTTTTTTTTTTATTTTTTGTTAGGAAATAATCGCGATTATTTAGAGGAATTTTCATACGCAGCCGAGCTGGAAAATCTGTATCATCCATCATCGTTTGAATCTCGGTCACTCGGTAACGAGAAAACGATTAAAAAACAATCCACTTACGGTCGACCGCAAATATCAACCGAAATTTTTGCTGGAGGGAAGCAAGTCGCGTGATAATACGTCATAAATATCCGCGAGAGAGGCTGTCTCAACGGCTAGATGCCGATCGAAACGCTTCTCGTCCGGCGTTATCCGCGTACCGATTAATTATTTATACGCGAGCCAACTGGAGGCGCAGCCTCGAGAACGTTTTTCCTCGGCCATCGTCGTGCGCGGAGACGGAAATTATGACGTGACGCGTACAAACTCGCGAGATACGATCTGCCTCTACGACGAGTTCGTTCTCTCGTCTTTTCTCGTGGACGAAGGAGGAGGAGGAGGAAGACGACGACGACGACAAGACGACGATGGCAAAAGGCGACGTCTCTTAATCCCTCGTACCATACGCGTTTCCTCGCGCGCATCGACCGTTTTCCTCCTCCACCTCGCGTTTCGACACCGTCCTCCTTCTCCTCCTCCTCCTCCTCCTCCTCCTCTTGGTCATAATCGTAAACGTGTAAATTCCCATTTTTTACGTCTCTGTCTTTTGGACAGTCCGGAGAAGAGGATTAAAAAAGCACGCAGGGAAGCGAGTAAATATACGAACGCGTGCGACGAATAGCGGAGATCTTCTCGATCCTCTCCGTCGCGAGGAGGAATCACGATCGATTCTCTAAGCGCGTGGTTGTGCTTCTCCTCCGACGAGCGCCATCGTCGTCGTCGTTGTCGTCGTCGGTCCGTAGCCGATCGTACGATTTATGCCGTACACCGGAATACCGAATGAACTACATTAATATTTCGTTTTTGGCGACGCTGATGTATCGTTCGAAGCTCATTATCGCCCGGTGCCGAGGTATAATTTATAGCGCGACTTAATCTATGATGTAATCTACTCGTTTGTTCTCTCTTTCTCTTCGTCTTTCCTCCCTCTCTCTCTCTCTCTCTCTCTCCATCCGACGGTAAACGCTCCTCGGTACGGAGAGAGCGGCTCCTCTTAATCTCGAGAACGTTTCCTCGGCACGCTCTTCTACGTCGTTCGAGTCGCGTCCTCCGACGAATAATTTCACCGTATTCGCGAGTCTCAATCCCACCGAGGCGATTTCTCACGATCGTTCGAATTCGCGAGCTTTCCTTTTCTCCCCAGGGGCAGGAAAATTCCAAGAAAACTCGGAAAAAGAGGGGAGATCAGAAGGAGGAGGTGCCGTTGTCGATCACAGAGGGCTCTCCTCCAGGAGAGGATCGTTATTTAAGCGCGTTATCGGCCGAAGACGCGCGCGAATGGTACGCATTCTTTCCCAATGGGTCCCTGGCACTCGTGATTAAGTGAAATGAATCAGCGCCGGGGACGATTGTTACTCGCGAGCGAGAAGCGCGCGACGGAACGAAGACGAGCGGCGATCTGGTGGGCGGGAGGCTATTACTCACATCGCCGAGGGACGTCAGCCGATCTCGGTGTTGTTATTAATTAAACGTCTGACCGATAGGCATCAACCGGCACGCCAAATCCCCCTTCTCTCTCTCTCTCTCTCCTTCTCTATCTCTCTTTCTCTCACTCTCGACACGAGGAACTGTACCTTCTTCTTCCCTATTAGATATCATTTGTCTCTGCTACCGGACATTTCTTCCGTTACCCTTTTTCTCGCGCCTCGTTAGGGTCGATCCTCGCTCCCCGCTCCTTCCCTGCGTCCCTCTTTCTTCTTTCTTCCTTTTTTTTTGCCGCGTGTCACTTATCGCCCGATAAGTGATTTATTTTCCTTTTGCGGCGGTGGACGCGCGTCCTCCTCGTACATTCTTTCCACGAAAGGCGCACGGTCTACGTCGTAACTTGTCGTCGTCCTCGTCGACGTGCTCGTGGTCGACGATATCGACGATTGGTAGGTAGGTAGGTAGATGCTCGGTTGGTTGGTTGGTTGGTCGGTTGGTCGGTAGATAGGTTGGCCGGCAGGTACATTATCGTCCACAAGTCGTGCCAGTTTACGATAAGTCTGGACTGACTTACGACGGAGGCTTCGTGCCACGCTACGCGCTCTACGCGATGCAATTCGAGAAGCAAAATAACAAGAGCTATTGGTAAAATTGAGCATTTGTCGAGTTCAACGCGAGGACGAAGCAGTTTCTTGAATTACGTGGTTTAAAAAATTTTTCGATCTCGTTTGACTTAAAGATTGTAAATATCAAGGTCCCTTCGGAGGCGCGAACGTATCCGCCTACGTTCCAGGTTCGCCGTCGACTCGAAGGATAGGAATACGCGATCGTCCCTTTGCCAAAGTGACGGTGGATAAGACGGTCTAGTTTTCAAGGAGACATTTTTGAATCGAGGTACCGATAAAAGAACGACTTTGATCGAAGAGAGAATTTATAACAGTCGAGCTCTCTCGTTTCGATCCGACGAAGATGCTTCCTCGATTACGTACTTTGAGCTTTCTAAATTACACGACTGTCTCTTTACCAGACAGACGACCGATGACACGTACCGATGTTAAAGTCGCTCTCGAGTCGATAATGTCCAACAAATACCGCTTCTCGATCCTGGAATCTCGAAGTCGACGTTGGTTCGAATTTAAGCGAGTCCAGCAACTTATGCGCGATAGTGTAGGTAGGCAGGTACGTCGTCGCTGGACGATCGCCTCGAGTTTCCTCGGCGTTGTCGGTTGTCGTTGCTCGGCGGTTCGAGCCATCTACGATAATTATGTTAAATGTCCGTCATCGTACTATCGTCGGATCGGGAGTCGACGAGTCTTCGACGCTCCGCGCGCATTGTCATGATAAATACCCGGCATATCGCTTGGAAAGCGAATTCTTTCGATTACTCCCTTCGTTGGAATATTCATTAACTCGCGTGCCTTCGCTACGAAAGTTCAAAGACGTCCGATCGACGTTGGAACGAGGACCTACGAACGCTTAGACGTAGCGTGACGAACCTAAAGAGCTGTCGGTAAAATTCGGAAGTCGTTCGATCCTTCTCTAACATCCTCGATAGTCTCGATGGAAAAAGCGGCGCGTCCTTCCTCTCGAATTCGTCGATTTAAATCGTAACGCAAGCAGGAACGAGAGGGATCAAGAAGGAACGAAGCGAAGTAAGGTCGCGGTCGAAGGACGCGATACGTGACTGCGTTCTCAAGAGCGTAGAAAAAGCAGGCATGGCTCTCGAAAGAAGAACGAGCTTGATATCGCACGCGTGACTCACGCGATTCGCGCGGTTTCGACGAGGAGGTCGACGACATCGCGGACATCGGCGTCGAAAGAACGGATTCGTGCGTTTCTCCCTCGAGACGAAGTCCTCGGCTCGCGTCGAAAGCGCGGCCGAGCTTCGCGATTCATTTGAATCATCGTTTCTCATCACCGTCTCGAAAAATCCATAGGTATCGATCGGCCAACTATCGTATCGTTATGGGCCCCGACAGATACATACGGCTTATTAATATTAATGAATGGCCCCTCATAACTTCCCCTTGATTTATGTCTCCAAGGAGTCCTACGCCAATGCGAGGAGAGCTCGTTGCCCCGTCGTAAATCTTGCGTGGCGCGTTGCGCGCGGGACAAAAGTAATTTCTATACGTTATTTGTACTTTTAAGAGAGCCGTTGCCGAGGGTACAAGGCGCCGGTAATCGTCGTTTATCCGCTTCTATGGCAGCGAGAGCTACCAATATACCGCGTACGAAAGAATCGAGAGGTGGGTAGGTTCCTGCCTGCCTGCCTGCCTTCCTTCCTTCCTTCCTTCCTTCCTTCCTCGTAGGAACGATCTGCAAGGACGAGCCTCGAGGAGGGGGTGAGACTCTAGCGACTAAGGGATAAGGGGGTCGAGAAGAGCGAGGAGGAGGATGAGGTATCGTTAAACGATGTTATCATTATTGGCCACGCCGGCCGAGCAGCAACCGACTCGACTCGTTTTCTACGCGTCGAGAATACTCGACGACGTGTGTTCAACTCGACGACTTATAGCACGCATTACGAATCGCGATTTATCGCGAGACTCCTCGTTCCACGACGACCCTTAAACCAACCGCGTCTCTCTCCCTCTCTCTCTCTCTCTCTCTCTTCGATTTTCCTCCACGGTATTTCTCCTTCCTCTCCCGCGTTGTTATCGTCGTCCTACCATCGCCAATCCAATCGCGAAAATTCTGTCGCGACGCGCGTTGGAATCGTGAAACGTCTCGATTTTGGGCGAAACTCGGTGGCCACTCGATTCTCGCGATTTCCACTGCAGAAGAATTCGTACGGAAGCTGTAATTTTCTATTAGATTGTTCGAGTCATTTCGGTTTTCTTTTTTTAACGACAAGCGTTGTTTTTTATGTCGTTTGTACGAAAAACTGCTGGGAAAAAACGAAATGACTTTCCGAGCAATGCAATACTTGGCGCGATCGCGAAGAGGTCGACGTTGTCGCTGCGGACACGACGAGGAGCTTCCAGCTGCTCGAGCTAACGCCCGTACGTGCGTGCGTCGAAGCACCGAAGATTCCGGCACCCAACAGCCCTCGTCTCGCCTGGTCTCGCCTCGAGTCGCCCCGCAATCTTCTATTTTTCGCTGGACGCGATTCCGTGTCGTAGGAGCGCGCGACGACAAAGAGGTCAAAGACGAAGAGGACGAGAGGACCGCGTCGGTGGCGGTGGTCCCTTAGCGGTTGGTTTTACGGTCGCGCACCGAGAAGCGTACGGATACTCCGCCGTATTCTCTTCATGTAAATTCCGTCGGTCGGGATCGAGAGCGAGGGCGCAGCGCCAACGGAACGAAAGACGAAGAAAGAGTGCGAGAGAGAGAGAAGGAGGGTAAAACGCGAGCATAACTTGATTGAAGTTAGGAAAGAGGAGGACGAGCGAGTGCCCTTCCTTTCTTCTTGGCTGCCCTTCTCCCTGTCGTGGGCGCGCTCCCGGGTATGAGTATTCCTCAGAAAACGGGGTATAAGTTTCTGGTGAGCGCGGACAGTGAATTATGGACGTTATTGTCCGCCCGCGAACAACAGCCCGCCTCATTACATGTGGGAATTATTGACGGGAGACCGCCTCGGTGGCTCCTTCTCTCTCCCTTTCTCTCTCACTCTTTTCTCTCCTCTCCTCCTCCCTCCCTCGGTATGGTTCGAACCACGTGGCCATCCTCCTTCGACTTCGTCGCCTCCACTTTGCCTTTACTTCGGCATTCTTACCCTCCTTGCACTACCTTAGAGACCTACCTTATCCCTCCCTCCTTGTCTCGCTACTTCGGCCTAACCACCGTAATATTTTTTTCGAGGCTGCAACGAGCTTGCGTATCCTTAACTCCTCCTCCTCCCCCTTCTCCCGGCTCCCCTCGTCGTCGACTGGATCCACGGATCCAACGGTCGTGATCGTCGCGTGGATCGTAGGTGGCGAGCCGGATACGTGTGCGTGAGTATCTCTCCTCTTCTTTTATCTTCTTTTCTTCCGTCGTTCTATCTCAATCTTTCCGTTCTTCCTCCTTCTTCGTCGCTTCGGAGGACCCTTAGGAGCAGGTACAACGGCTCGTTGTAATTCGAAGCGATTGATGACGGCGGTGGCGGGCTCTCGAGAGGTGGAGGCACGACGGAGAAAGGAGGAAAAAAGGAGCGGCGCGAGTCGCGGAGAGAGCGAGAGGGAGATCGAAGATAGAGGCCGACTGTACCCGAAGGAATAATAGGACGATCGCGGATCCACGGATTCGCGATTAGCTCTCGGAGACTGTTCGAACGCGAGATGACGGAAGAAATATCGCGACGCTTTGTCGCGACGCAGAAAAGCGCGCAGGAAAGGCCGAGGGCGGACGCGAGTGCCGCGCTGCCTTTGGATCCTTCCCGTCGTCCTCGATAAGGAGCACAGGACGTAAACCGACGTTTTCGCGTTTCGACTTCCTCTCGCTCCTAGGAAACACGCGCTTTTCAGCGCCCAGCCACGACGCAATTTTTTCGATTCGAAGAAAATTCAATCCCACGATCGCGGATTGGCTCGTGATGACAATTTCCGACCAGACACGAACATCACCGATCGGACTCGTGGAATGTGATTCTGGCAAACGCGAACATCACGTACACATTACATACTATATATTTCGTCTATCGTAGACGAAATATGTATGGATGGCCAAATGACGGGTGGCTGCGATGTTTTTCGCGGCTCGCCAATAATGTATCGAAGATGTATTGGTTTCTTTAACTCGTAGCGGCTGTTGTTTAACGGTAGCCGAATAACCGCGCGGCTCCGCTCTTCGGGGAGCGAGGTTAAGAAGGAAAAACTGAGAGGAAGAAGAAAGGGACATTCGTAGCGCGACTTCCTAGGTGAAAACATCTACGATTCTGAATATCCGACGCGTCACTTTTCTCTGCTCTCGTTACTTCTCGTTTACCGTACCTAGAGGAAGAGTCGCGTTGCGATCGACGTCACACGACGGTCGCTCGTGGAGTCGATCGATCCTACGAGGAAGTAACGAGGCAGGTAGGGAGAAAGAGAGAGAGAGAGAGAGTCGACAAACTCCCGGATGGAATTCGTTCGTGCGGTTTCGCGAGATTTCGTGAGAATCCCGCTGCCGACCGGGTGTACGTGCCTTTTAAAGACGCTGACGCTAATTAATTCTCGATACGGCGATACGATCGTCGCGCGTGCATAAACACACACCAACACACATACACGCATATATACACACGATAGAGACGGGAGAGAAAGTAGCCGGCATTAAAGCGTCGCGCGGAAAAATCGGCTTGCTCGTTAAGCTGTGCTATCGACGTGGAGAAGGGGAGCCGTGGGGGGAGGGGGTGGCGCGGAAGAGGAGTCGAACGGCCACGGCGCCGGGCTATCGATATAAAATCCGATGGTAGATAAACCCATATATATTAACGTATAGTTTTAACCCCCTTTTTATACCGGTTAACTGCACGCCCTCGCCCCGTTAACTCGCCTCCTACCCATTACCGGAATAAAATCGACACGAACTAACGGTTCCGCTGAGGCCTTCCTGTCGTTCGCTGCGCGCCCTCGGCCTCGTTCTCGCCCTACGGTAGTCGCTTTTAATCGAGTCACGGGAAGGGAGCGCGGATTTTATAAACAGTCGGCTGTCGCGTCCAATTTAATAAGCGTCTCTCGCTAAATCTTCGAAACGGGTCACGAGTCTAGCCGAGAGATCGAGCGAAATTACGAAGCCGTTGTCGTACGATGGCCTAACCGGAACCGTCAAGGCCGTTCCTAGGGTTGACTTTTCAAGCTAACGCCAAATATGCCGCCGAATCCTCCAACATCGTTGTTCGGAAAGTAATTTCGTTTCTTCCCAACTCTC
>JAITYT010000873.1:472428-490466 GCA_025433975.1 Liostenogaster flavolineata | reverse complement strand
AATCAAGATATTTCGCGTCCGTTTGTGCGACGAAGAATTTACGAATACTATACGTGTGGCGACTGACGATTTTTCCGAATACGGTTTTTCGCGTATTATGTCGTACGAGAGAATCTTCTCGAATGCGCGTATTTGAGTGTCCGAAAGACCCTTTTGAGTGTACGTATTTAAGTACGTAGTTAAGCCGACGCCGAACCAATCGTAGAAGAGAAATCGCCTTTTCCTTCCTCCAAGGGAGCATCGTAGTGTCCCTTGGATTTTCTCCGAAAGTAAAAATTGTAGACGTCGTGCGATCGATTCGGCCTTGTCTCGCGTTCGCACGAATGACCGATCCGTGGATGCTACGTGTCCTTCGGCACATGTGGCAACCAGTTGCAACCGATTCGTAAGAATGACTATCGCCTGGTGATTCTTACCAATATCGCTCGACCTAATGTTTCATCGATAACTGCTGATTCGACGAAGAATCTCGACAAATCTGCAACTTTAAGAATCCCGTGAAAAAAAATCATGCGAGATACAGATGTCGAACGATCTAAAATGGCGGAAGTAAAGAGCGAGAAAGTACGCGACTATGGGAGAACAGAACGGCGGTGGAAGAAGTCACGCTATAGACGTCCTCTAAACAACCTTCAACCTTAGCAAGTCGAAACTAAAAACTCGATCGCGCATCAATTCGCGCCGCGATTGAATAAGGAAGGAAGAAAGGAAGAAAGGGAGGAAGGAGCGCGTAAACCGAACGAACGACGCGCAGGATTACGATCGACAACGATAAAGACGAGAAGGACGGCCAGTGCGTGTGTGTTTGAGAGAGAGAGAGAGAGAGAGAGAAGGGAAGAGGGATGCATAGGAGGGATGGAAAGGGGAAGGGAGTCGACCCCGTACGCGCCAATTTCAGGACTCGCCGGCGTTTACCTCGTGGTAGTAGGATTAATCGCTTGCGCGTTTAAACGTTCGGCCGTCGTCGCCGTTTTGAAAAATTTCCTTCGAGATCATCCGGTGTTGCAGGCGAAGGTCGACCGCCGAGTGGACGAGCATGCCTCTTCGCGTCTGTGTACGTAGATATAGGTATAGGGTAAGTGCTCTAATTATCGGCATCTCCGGTTAAAACAAGTATGTAAACGTAAATCGACCATCTCATCGAGTCAACATCGGCGAGCGGCTCCCTTCGATGACTTAACTACCCGTTCGACGAATTTGTTGTCCTTCTTTTTCTTTCTTTCTTTCTTTCTTCTTTTCTTCTCCTCCTTCTCCGTTTTTTTTATCCTTTTCTTCTTTCTTCATCCTCTTTCTCTTGTTCTTTCGATCATCGCGTCGTGCCCTCCGACGTTTCCTCGCGCCGATTAAGACGTCCAATCGGGTAGGTGGTGGGAATTTTTCTTTTTACAGGCGGCGAGCGGTAAGTTGTTCTTTCCTCGTCTCGACCTCCGCGTTTCTCACATTTCGTGGGAAAACGAGGGATGGAAAATCGCGGCTGCGTTCACGAACGAGTCGCGATCCATCGAAGTCGTCGTCGGAAAATGGCCTAGAAAAACTATTTTTTACTTAACTCCGTGCTTGCCTTTCGCGCGAGAGAGGCCATAGCGTCAGATAGAAGAAATAAAAGCGCCACGTATCTTTTTATTTCACTTCGAATTTCCGCGCGTGAACTTCGGAATTACACAGGGTATAGGAGTATCCTTTCGCGATACGTAGAAGGACGATAGCTGCGCGTACCTAGCGTCAAATTCTTTTGAAAAAGTAGGGCGCTTCCATCGTTGCGGCTTCGCTCTCGTCACGCCTTCGAAATACGTCGCTTCGACGTAAGCACGAATACAGCTAGCGGAGATACGAAGAAAACCGAGAAGAAGAAAGAAGGTAAGGTAAAGCGGAATAAAGTACGCGGGGCCCGAGAAAAATACGACGCGACGTCGTCGTCTTATTGAAGCTAAGGGAAACAGCGAGCGCGCTAATAACGGACGAATATCCCTCTCCCTTTCCTCCCTTCGTCACCACGGCTGAATTTTTCTGGCGTTCTAATTTTGGAAAGGGAGCTCGCCCTATGCTTTCGTTCCTCGTGACATTTACGCGGCTGATTTTGTGCCAACGATTTAAATAAATCCCCGTCTCCGATGTATTTCGAGGGCATTTCATGATCGTTTCCACCGAGAGTTCGAAGTTCATCGAGATTTATCCGAAATGTCACGAGATTAATCGAGTTTCGTATCCCTCTCTTCTTGGATATTCCTCTTAAATCGCTCGCTTTGTAATAACTCCATTCTCGGAGATTTATTTAAAGAACGTAGCAAAGTACGAAAACGATGATTTTAGAAGGTTTCGACGAAAAGACGCAAAGATGCCAGGAATAAATGATCGTAACAAGGTCGGAGGAGAGCGAGAGGCGTCGGAAGAACGTCGAAGAATTTTTTCGTTCGCGGTAAATTTACGTGGCCACTTGCACGGTGGTAACGGCTTCGCCGTAAACGACGCTCGTATTCGCGAATTTTTCCAAAGGATTATCGCGCCCTCCTTTTATCGTCATTGGGCTACGCCTAAACCGTCCACTATGTATCAGATCTCCTCGGCGCAAGGAAAGTCCACGTCGTAATTCTTACAAAGTACGCGCCGTTTCGTACTACGTATCTCAGCATCGCGCGCGATAAAACCGCCGACGCTTTTCGTGGCGCGTTTGCTTTATAGCGAGCTCGCCTATAAAACGGATCGAGACATTATCTACCGTTGGGAGAGCATCGCGCTAACCGCGTCCACGCTGTCGCCGTCGTACCGGTGACCGTGAAAACGTTTTTCCCGACTCCATTTCCAAGACGGGTTTTCCCGGTCAGCAAGAACCGTAAACCGTTCGGATCGTCGGTATTCGCCTGGCAAGATTCATGGAGCAGAGAAAAGGCCTTGTTCCCGCGTCCAGCAGAGCTTTTCTTCGTCGAGATTGACGCGCTGTCGTCACCAATTCGATCGTAAGATCGCAGCGTCGAACACGGCGAATTTTAATAGAACTCGGTAAATTTTTGATGGAATTTTTTCGGACGCTCCGTTAAGCGCGAAAGCGATTTTAATCGCAGTCGATTCTTCGTTTAACACGTCGAATCCGGCGCCGATATTTTTGCTGCTCTTTCGACGATATATTTCAGACGGCTAGAACGAACTGAGATCTGTTTTGTTTCGACTTCAGACAATCGGATGAGAAAATTCCTATGCGTATTGAAAAAAGAATCGTTGAAGGAAGGAGACGTTCACAAAGAAGATATTGCTCGGGATGTTACGACAAAAATTCAACGCTATTCGGGCGCAAGGCAGCCAAAAATTCGACTAAAAAAATCGTCACGTTTTGTAATACATGCAAAACCAAACCATAGTTTTGTTTAAAGCGTTTCAATAAATTTCATCTAAATTACTACATCTATTTCTTAACTTCGAAACTGTCGGTCCCCAGGGTCCGACACCGAGTTCAACGTGTTAACTAGACCGAATAGCGCAGAGTCGAGATTCGAGAGCGATTCTAGTCAAAAGCGTCCCATCGCTCCACGAATTCTAATTTCTCGATTTCGTTCCCTTCTCCGAACGAGTCTCGTTTCTCGTCGTGCTCGACGCGAATAAATAAAAGTCTCGAGAGCCGAACGCCGTTTAAGAAATCTTCGGTCGAGACGCGCCCTTCGCCTCCCCTCGTGCGTGCTCGAAGCTTTTCGGCCGGTCGCATCTGCTTCCGCCGCGGACCAACGAAGAAAACCGCAGAGAACGATTTTGCTCTTTCTCGCATCGACGCACGAAACGCAGTCGCGGCCACCGGGTGCACGACGGTCGATTCTACGAATCGGTACGGGCGTATGCCTCGCGGATATCCGTTTGTCGAGAGGTTTGCCGCGTCGAGAGACGGCCAGTCATTGGCCGCGTCAGGTGCGGATCGTATCGATCTTCTACGAGGGTGATCAACGAACGCTCCCGACCGAACAAAGATCATCCACGAATTCGTTCGAATAGCTAGGTGCGCGTGGTGGCAAGTCTATCATTTAAACGGCGTAGCGCATCGACGTTCGACGATTAACTCGCGTCGGTCTAGATCGATGAAGGATTATCGTAATATTTATCAGCGAGCAACTGGGATTCTTACCTCGTGACACTGGTTCTTCGATACCGATCTAATCTGAAGGCGAACGCGGCTTCGGAATCGAAGCACCGTGCGCATTGCAAATCTCCTGCAAGGTCGTTCTCCTCGCCCACCGACCGGACTAGCTTCCGGCAGGGATCCGTTCCTGATCGAGAATCGAAAGAGAGCGAGAAACGACGGAGCTGGACTCGTATCTTACCCTTTCTCTGTCTTTTTCTCTCTCTCTCTCTCTCTCTCTCTCTCTCTCTCTCTCTCGCTTGTCTCGGTAGCCAGAGTCTCGCGGAAACCCGATTATATTCCATTCGTAATTACGACGATAATATACGTTCGCCCTCTTCAAAGAATCCCGCGTTGGTTCGTACTCGCGCGCGAAAGGGGAACGGCTGGATGGCGGGAGGGATCCGTAACTCCTCTCGCCCGAAGAAGTCGGTGGGTGGAGAAGAGGGTTGGTGGGTGCGCGCCGGGGTGTCGTAGGACGAGGGAGGCCGAGGGTACCCCTTGAGAGAGAAGAAGGGGGAGGGGGAAAGGGCTGCCTCCGTCGGAGCCCGCTGAAAGAGACGGAGGGGACGGACGGACCGCGCACGCGAAAAAGGGCCCCGCGTAAATTGAAAGGGGGCACGGCTGTCTTGTTGTGTTTAAAAAGGCAATTTGCGGGCTTGAGATACGGCCTATATATTACGCTGCAACTGCTACGATGCTGGCGAGGTGGAAGTGGTAGTGGTGGTACCGTTGCTGGTGGTAGTGATGGTGGTGGTAGTGGGGGGAGAGATAGCCTCGCTCGATAGCGAGAGAGGCCCTTCCCCACCTCGCGAGGCCGAAGGCACCCGAAGGAAGCCGCAGCGGGCCGAAGAGGGTCGAGCGGCCTCGTGGGGCCTTACCGGCCTCTTCGGACTCTCCCCACTCTTTCTTCCTTCTTCTCGCTGTCTCTCTTCCTCCTTCCTACTCCACGACTCTCGCCATCGTCTTTTCCCCCCACTCTCGCGCCTCCACTTTTCCCTATCGTCCACCCCTCCATCCAAGCTTGGTGGTGCGGAATCATCCCCACCACCTCTCTTTCCCCCTTCGTCTTTCTCGCGACCGTGGATCTTCCCTCCTCCCTCTCCCCTCTCCAGCCCACCTTCCTCTCTTCCATCTTCCTTTCGATCTCTTCCCTCCCTCTCTCCTTCTCTTCCTCAGCCCTCACTCCCACCCCTTGGCCCCACCAAGGGCGCTGCAAATGCATTTCTTGTGTAGCCCGCTGCTCGTTTGCGGACGGAACGATTTACTCGCTGTATAGTCGTATTCAAATATCTTCTTGCGCCGCCGCGGTTCTTCCTTGCGCTCCTCCCGCCATCTCCTTTTCTCCTTCGCGCTCGTTCTTCTCTTCTTCGCAACCTCTCTCCCCTTTCGCCTCTTTCCTCGCGATTCGCCGTTTCTTTCGATTTTTCTTCCTTTCTTTCTTTCTTTCTTTCTTTCGTTCCTTCCTTTCCTCGCCTCTTGCCCCCCTCCCTCCCTCCCCTACCTCCTCGCGCTTTCACCTTTCGTTACTTCCTTCGTCGGGTTGCCGCGACGTCCCCTTCGTTCGTATCTGCCTAATCCACTTACCGCATTTGCAATTGCAACGATCGCGCCTAATCCCCCCTTGTAACTCCGCCGTAATTGAGGAGCCGCCGCTACCGAAGAAGTCGAACGAACGAACGAACGACCGCGCGCTTTAATTATCGCGGTGCACGGCCGTGGTGCTAAGTGGTCGATCGACGACGCGCACCAGTGTGGCTACGCTGTCGCGGAAACGCCGGTCTCGGTCCGTCTGGCTCCCCGTTCCCTGCCTGGGAAACAGTACGTACCACGTACACCGTCTCCAAGAACTTTTTCGAGCGTGTAGCTAGGACGGGAGAGCCATCGCCGATCGTGAGAATGGGATATTTCGTGGAAACGGGAGCGCACCGGGGGAGAAACTACACGGAGCCCAATGCCGCTCGAGAATCGGTAAGTTTTCCCGCCTTTCGCCAATTCCAGCGATTCTCTCTGAGCCGCGACGCACGTGGGATCGTCGTCGCCAGAAGATCGGATCTTCTTATTGTTCTTCCGACTCTTCCTCCAGTTTCCGACGATCTCTCCTCTCGGGTGGATATCCGCCTCGTCCGTTATCGATAAATTCACACCAGCGCGTCTCGGACTCGTTCTTTCCCTCTCTGTCGAGATCCTTCGATCTTCTCGGATCGAATCCTCTTGTCATCTCGATCGATCGATCTGTTTGCCGCTAAGGAACACCTAAGTGTCGCCGCGAAGGTCGCGTCTTCGACGCGTAGTTCTTCGTAAGCTCGAGGTCGCGTAAGGACGCGTTCCCTCCTCGACGAAGGAAGAACCGACGCTAAGATCGATCCTCTCCCTTCTGGATTCGTCCCGAACGATCGTCCGTGAAAATAAGCCTTTTTTGGCGACGCCGCAATTCCCTCGGAGCAACCCTTCGGCGCGATAGTTTAATTAACGCTCGAATTAACGACAGGCTCGGTGGGTTCGTTCGATAAATTCAGACGAGATACATCCTTGGTTGGTACTCGGCCACCGGCAGCACCGAGGAGAGACGCTCATTTGCACAGAATGCGTGACAATAGCGATAAATCGTAACTCCGATAGGGATCTCTAAGGCTTACTCGCTAACGCGATCTAGGAATCTCTCGTCCACGACGCCGACGTCGTTCCTTCTTACCGAGTCCCGTGGAACGTCATATATCGCCAACCGACTCCAATTAACTTTATCTCAATCTGAACAAATTATACGGGGAAAGGCCGGTGTTAAATTCAGCGATAAGCGGTAGACAAGGAGCCCTGGAATCAAGCCGTAAACCGTTTCTGGAGTAATAAAGGACATAATCTTTCCCTCTCGCGATACGCCATTTGCTTGCCGCGAGAGAATAATAATTACGTTGGCCTGGGTGCGTCTCGAGAGGGAGAGGGGGGGGAGGGGAGAACGGAAGCTCGCGAGCTCGGAAGTAAATTTTCTCCCTTAAGTCCGCGGCGCTTAACCGTGCCGCGCGTTCGTACTTCGTCGTCTTTCGTTCCGAGCTTTCCTTCGCGAACGAAACGGGACTCGAACTACCTCGAAGTAATGAAATTATACGCCGTGGTCGCCATTCGAACGTGCCGGAAGAATCTCCTACGATTTAATCGTTACTAGCCGCGACGAACGATGCGTCCTTGCAGATTACCCTCGAATACGACTCACGACAGAAACGAAATTTCTTTCCCGTGGAAACGAGTATCCTTGATCGTCGATGGTAATCGTCCTGACGAGGGTCTCGCGCGTAATTCGATAGGAAAGGGGGAAAAAAGAAAGAATGAAACGAGCTTCACGATGGAAAAGCGGCGACGACGATCTCATCGATGGAATATTTTCCATCGTGATACACCGATATTTGCCGTTACATCGACGATTATCCTTAGTCTCCAACTGTCGTTCGACATCTGATGCGATATCGCGCTTCGCCGTGCCGACGAAGACGCGCGATATTTACGCGATATCGACGTCGTTTATCGGAAGTTTCGAAAATTCGCGGTACCTTCGCAAGCGTAGCGGATGGAAATATACGGCCCCGTTAAGAGGAAGTAACGAACCGCGAGTTGGCAGCGCGATGCACTTAGGAACGTAAGATCGCGTTGTTGTCGATAACATCGGCGCCATTGCGAATCCATTCTCGGCAATAAAATCGCGGAAAGTTTCGATTTCTTCTCGGATGCGATCGCTCTTGGACCCGCCTCTTCTCCTCTCCTCTCCTCTCCTCTCCTCGCTGTTAACTTCTCCGCCATCGTCGTCTTTCAGGGAAGTCGATAAATCGATGGCGAGCCGCGGTCAGCGAGAGCTCGGCGATTTTACGAGTGGAAAAGTCGATCGTCTTTGCCGCCTAGCGACGAAACCGATCAAACGCTGGCAAATTGCCAATTAGGTGTCGATAAAGCCGATCTCGCCTGCCAATTACGAGCCGCGATAAGCGTTTTAAGTCGAAGATAGCGATGGAAATATTACCGACGCGTCGTCGCGACAACGTGATCGATCGCGAAGTCTTGATATTAACACGTTGATCGCCCATCGAGAATCGAGCGCGTTTCCTGCAGGGTCCGGATTCGAGCTTCATCGCGGTGCGATGAACTATTAGGTCGGTGCATATGAAATGTCGGATTTTCCTTACACGTCAACGTTCGTTTCCCTATTTTCGTTATGCTTTTGTTTTTGGCATAACCTCGTTTATAGTCTTACTGTTCATTGCCAGAGTCACGTTTCAACAAGGAAGATCTTTTCAAAAGTGTTTCATTTTGTTATTTTTTTTAATCTCGTAAGGATACGAATTCAACCGATATTCCTGTAATTTTTTTATACGGTTATAAACTAGCTAATAATGTGGCAAAAACTGCACGCAATATAAACCAGGCGTTTGGGGAGAATACTGTTAACGATCGAAAAGTTGAGCGTTGGTTCGAAAAATTTCGGTCTGGTGATTTTTTCCTAGAAAATGAACCGCGTGGAAGAGCCAAAACGTCTATGAAAAATGATGAGAAATTCAAGGGACGAGGGAAATTGCTATCGAAACTGTCTCGATTTCATCGAAAGCCATTTTTCAATCTGATTGTTATAATAAAATGACGGAGAGATTAATTCTACTTACGTCGATGAATTATAATATTTCTTAGCAATATTTCTCGTACGTTACACGTAAAAGCGTATTTAATTTTCGATCGCATGAGTTATCGAATATTGAAATGCACAAATTGAAGATCACAAAAATGGGTTTAATTTAATTAGGTGCGGTTAGATAAAAAATAAAGATCAAGATTATCGACGAACTAATTCGATTCGTCGCCGGTTGGCAAAGCACAACCGTGAACTCTCCAACGAGGAAACCGACGCGACGCAAAGATCATCGAGTTCCATCTCGTAAAATTTCACGATATCTCGCTACGCGTCACTTTCCACCTCGATTTTCGTGTCTAGGCACCGACCTTATCGTCGAGTCTATCGACGATGAATTATTTACGAACCGAACGGAATTCCGATCGACCGATCGTTCGTACGTATTATTCGTGCTTACGATGGAGAGCAGCTCGAGTACGTCGTCCGTCCGTCCGTACATCGCTCGTTTCTTATCACCTATGATTCGGTAGCTCGTGTAACTAGCTGTGGAACAATACGCGTACATGCGTTACCGTAGTCGCTCCTACGTCGGCCATGAACGTCGCTCTTTACGAAACGATCGACGCGCGAGACGTAATTGACATCGATTATCAATAACAACGCGTACGATCCCGAACTAGAGACAGAGACAGAGAGAAAGAGAGAGAGAGAGAGAAGCAGAGACGGGTTACAAATCACGAGGGTAATTGGCGGACAAGATGCACAGGGTCGCGTACCGATTGGAAATCGGTAGCGTCATTGCTAACTGCCCGGGTTTAGCAATTCGATTAACAATTGCCAATCGACCGATGCAATCTCGCGACGCGCGAGCAGTCATCATTGTCATCATCAATTATTTTATTCGTAGACGAACGATTATTTTGATATTTTATCGTTTAACTCTTAAGAGGACTGACGATCGATGAGAATCTTTCAAAGTCATCTTTCTTTACGTTTCTCAGGACGACGATTAATCGAAGCCATTCTCGGTCGCGTTTAATCCTAGATTCATAAAAGTTCGTCTCGCAGACCGCGTACAATATCGATCGGAATAACTATCGTGTTCACTTTCATTTCAGAAAACGAATGATTAATAAACAACTTTTCAGATTTAAGGTGTGTTTTATCGCTCCTTGTATTTTATGAAACAAAAATCATCGATGTGATATGTTCGTCTGAGAGACGAATGTTTATGAATCTGGTGTTAAAGTCCGATCGATTAAAAAGGCATCGTCGAATGCGATATTAGTCGATTCGGGGGCGGATTCCGATTCGATTTATTTCGACGTCTCTCGGGGAAGCGTTTTACGTTCGAGTTAATCGCGTTTCCCTTCGAATTTCCACGACGACGAGAAAATAGCGCGACGAGCCTCTCCAGGCGCGCGAGCGCGCTGCCCAGAGATATCGATAAAATCGCCGACGAAACGGGCGATACGATTTCCGCGTATGAAGTTATAAATTACGTTGCGGTTGGTGCTTTGTCGAGCGGGTTCGTCTGGTTCGCGCACGCTTCGAAAAGGCGAGCCAATTAGGGGCGCCTCGAGGGTGAAACGAGAGAAGACGAAGAGCCGAGCTACGACGCGCCGTATCGAGAGGAGAGCGGCTCGAAGCGGGGAGGTGAAGAAGGCGCGACGTCGAGCGAGCAAAATCGAATCTTTTCGGCGGGGCAGATCGCCTTTCCGCGGGACTTCCCCTCCCCCCACGCCACTCAGCGCCGCAGTTACTCGAGTCGAGTCCTTCTCTCGCACGCTTTGCCATATACCTTCGGGAGTTGCGATTTGGAATGTTGGTATAACGGATGGTTCGACGAGAAAAGCATCCTTCTCTCTCTCGGTTCGTTCCTTCTCTCTGGATGGCGAAAAACCTCTCTCTTTCTCTCTCGTAAGGTACGTTGAACCCGCGAAGAGTTCTGCCATTCTCGCGGGGCCGTTTCAGTATTTGACTGTTAGCCGAGCGGACGAACGGCCGACCGACCGACCGACCGACCGACCGACCGACAGACCGACAGACCGATCGAGCGAGCCGGGGCGAGGAGGAGAGCTCGGTTCGACTCCCGTCGAGACGACAGAACGCGCCATAAGCAACCAATTTAAATGTAAATTGAAAAGCACCGCGGCATACAAATTGTTCGACTCGCCGTCAAAAAATACTGCGAGCAAAGATCAAACGGAAGACAAGACTCCGGGCCTGGACCGCGCGAGCCGGCTTACGCGATACCGGTCTCTCGATGCTCGCGATAGAAGCGACGACGACGACGACGTCGTCGACCAAGCTGTCTCGTAAGGGAGAGAGCTTCCTCTCGCCCTCTCTCGTTTCCCTTTTGTCTCGGGCGGCCGTGTCCTTGCCAGGCGACGCCTCGTCGTGTCTCAATCGCCGCCGAATTCGCGTCTTATTCCCCTGAGTGAGCGAGTCGTTGCGACGTCTGGCGATAAGACGTCGAGCAGCGCGGCTTCAACAGCCTTTCAATTATTTCGCTTACGTCGGCCACCACCCCGTCGCTTCTTCTCGCGGCCGATCTTCCGAGAAGAAACGACCTTACCGATGACGACGCGACTTTGCCCGCCGTGACGCGTGCTCCGCGAATTAATCACGAGCCCGAGAGAAGTGCAAGAGCAGCTTCGATGGTAGACGCGGCTCTCGTAGACGCGAGATCGTTTCTTTTTCGATATCCAGGGCGACGAGGATCAGCTGGTCGATTTTTAGCCCATCCGGATCGATTGGGTCGCGACTAGAAAGCTAGTTTCCTCTCGTTCGGGATGCGCCATGGGCTAACATTCGCATAAATTAAATCGTTTTAATTTCTATAAAATATTGAATATTTCCGCTAGTTTTCGAACGTCTTCGGTCCGACGTAGGGGAATAGGGAAAAGAAAGAAAGAAAGGTAGAAATCCGTCGACACGTTTCGCAGAATTTCACGACCACGTTGAACGCGATGGCGGCGCGTCTTCCTCGAGAAGTTGGCCGCTTTGTGGAAACGAGCCGTGAGTCGAACGCGTTAAGAACGCGATTTCTTTCTTGGGCCTCCTATTGCCGGGCAGGCACCCTTTCCCTCCCTCTCACCCTCCTACCGATTCCCTTGGCGTCATTGCGATCCTCTTCTCGGTTTCTCGTTTCCACGGCATCGCGGTGCCGACTACCGCGAGCTTACCATAATTTTCGTGGTTTCGGATTATTCTCCCGAGTCACGGCGAAACGAAAAAGGTTCTTGCTTACCTTCCTGCCTGCCTGCCTACGCAGGGTCTCGTTGCAAACAGTTTCGGTAATCGACGTGCCAACGGAACGGAACCGCCATCCACTCGGAGAAACGCGACGAGATTCGAGCAACGACGCGTTCCTCCTTTATCTCTCGCGGTGAATTCGAACCGGCGGACGGCCGCACGGCGCCGTGCTAATGAGAAATCCTAGCGATACGAGAAAGCGCGAATCACGTCTGGTCGAACGCAACCTCTTCTCGAGAGGAACGCGATAAAAGTATCTCGAAGGTGATCCCAACGATACGAAGGATCTCAAGATCATCGCAGTGACCTTCTCCTCGAGAAGAAATTCGTGGCATGGCGACTGTGAGATCCATCGATTGGATGCGCGATTCGGAATCGATCTCGTCTTCGTCGATTTTTTTATATTCCGTCTAACTTTCTGTTACGTACTCGCTTTAGTTGGGTATTTGATTTTGATGTGATGTTCGATGTTCGTTCGAATAAGTTGAATTTTGGTTAGAAATCGAGTGTTCCGTCTCGCGACGCGACGGATGTTAAGTAAATTTCAGTGCGAGTCGGAGGAAGGATGGTTATGCTTAGGGAAGACAAGTCGAGGGAAAGAACGCACTCGTTCGATGGCAGTGTGGACCACGTGGCTTGTAGTACGCACACACGAACGATGCTACCAGCACTCACTTTATTTATTAATCGATGATATCGATACTTAATTACAATCTGTAACCACAAATATCACGCGGAGATAAATAACAAATTACAATATCACGAGAAGTAGAAATTTGGAGAGACTCGGATGGAGAGCGAGCGTCTCGCAAATTCAGAGCGCAGGCGTTGTCGTGCCCGAGCCCGTTGTTAATTTAAATTACGGCGCGTTTGGTCGGCGGACGGTTTTACGCAGGCGCGAGTAGCCCCGCGTAAATTTCGATCATCGGAACGACATGCCGTGGCGCGTCCGCACGAGCGAGCGCCGCTTCATCGACGACCCAATTAACACCCGCTAAATGGAGACGCCTGTGCGTCATCGTTAGTCGAAACGGCGCTTCCGTCGTCGCGAGTCAACGCGAAATATCTTCCAGGAGCGTCGCTAATCACGTGGAAAATCTCGAGGAGGCGCTGTTGGCCCGAGCTGATCGCGAGTTGCGTTCGCTCCGCAACGCGATCTTCTCGGATGCAGTCGATCGGAGACTCCTACGCAAGTATTCCGTTCACGTGGAATTTTATTGAAATACGAAAATAACACCAATCTAAAAAATATTCTTTCAAGGATAAAGTAAATATGGGACGTTCGTCGTTTCACGTTAGTGACGCATTCGTATTGCGCATATTTACAACGTGGATATTTCAAAAGATATTTTATAATTTTTATCTTCACCCTAACTGAAATGTTAAAAATCTGCTAGTCGCGAAATATGTTAACAGGGTGACGACGATACGTCGCGATACGTTTCTTACAGCCTTTGAAATTTTGCATTGAAATTGAAGGAAGTTCGAAAGGGGTTAGAGCAGGACGGTGCAATTATGGCGCCTTTTCAACGAAAAAAATGCTGTTTACCGTTTGGCGTTATTAACAAAGCGAAGTACGACAAACTCGAGCGAAAAATGGTAAAAACGTCTACTTCGGAGCGAATCTGATCTTCTCAAAATTCAGCGATACGTCGCGACGTGTCTTACGCCCCTTGAAATTTCGCGTCGAAATTGAAGCGAGTCAGTTCGAAAGGGGTTAGAGCAGCACGATGCAATTTTGTACGGCTCTCCAATGGCGGCGTAACAAGGCATAATTAATAACGCGTATTGGGTGGTATAGGGGCGCCTCGTGTATCTCCGTTGGTACGCGAGCATCCACGCATCGTGTCGGATGCACCCTCGTGCGTTGTTTACCGCTCGGTCTACCGTAGGTAGGTACCGTAGTGGTACTGGTACCGCGTCCACTTTGCGCCGTATTCTGATTTAAGCGCGGTAACGCGAAATATCTAATTAAGCGATAATGGACCATCCGGCATCGAGCGGCGGCCGCGTCGTTAGCGTCCAGCCACGCCGGCTTATATTTATGATATATACGTTTCGCTTGATACTCTGGAAGGAGCGAGGTTGCGTCTCGATTTCGCTTTAACGATGGATCCTCCCTGGCTCGACGTGGGACGACGCGTCCACGCGCGCCGGACTCTTCCTAATGGATCGAGAAAGGTGGAAACGCTTCCTCGAAATTTATTTCGGTACCTTCGTAGGTGTGGCGTGCCTCTTTGACCAGCCGCTCGCGCTCTCGAGCGTTTCGTAATGCCACCTTTCCATCCTATATATTTATTTTACGCGTTTTGGAAACCGTCGTGAACAAATGCTTCTTACGTCGGATAATTCGAAATAATAATTACGATGCCTCCACGTCCTCGTAACATCGTCGGTGGCCTCTATGAAAATCAATGTTTCGATAGAACCATTGAATTTTCCATTCTCTCCCATCGTCGATCGGGCGGCCAAAAAAAAATCAAAAATTTCACGAAGAGGAAACAGTCGGGAACGCGAGTGCGCGCGTTAATTTTAATCGAGACTCTTTCGTTTCTTTTTTCAGTGCGCAACGGATATTCCTGCGTACCTGTTGCTCTCTCGGAAGGACTCGACATTCGATTGAACACAGCTGCGAGGGCCGTTCGATACGGTGTAAATGGCATAGAAGTATGGGCCGCACCCTCGCGCAGCCTGCACACAAATCACACCGTCTATAAGGCTGACGCTGTTTTGGTTACGTTGCCGCTCGGCGTTCTCAAGGCTTCCGCTCCACCTTCCGCGGTCGCCTTCAACCCACCGCTGCCGGATTGGAAGTCGCAGGCCATCCAGAGACTCGGTTTCGGCAATTTAAATAAGGTACGCAATCTCCTCGACGAAAACGTTCTTACTCCTCGTTCTTTCCCTCTTGAAAGATTGAAAATGAAGAATAACGGAACGAAAGGAGAGTCGTCGTCTCCCCACGAACGACGGACTCGTACAAGAATTCGGATGGAAGATTACTTTGAGAAAATTCGAAGCTCCTCGCGCGAAAAGTATCACAGTATTTAACCCTTTGAGTAGTGCAGTTTTTTCAAAGAACAAAATTTCGAAGAATGAAACTAGTTTCGGCTACAATTTTAGTAACTTTAAGTGGCGTTCATTTGATAGGAATAGATGAAAATGCATGTTTCAATGGTTATACAAGGGAGACGTGCACGCACGCCTTTACTGCTCCAGCTCGAAATTCAAAGACGTACATATACGATCGTATTCTGGATGATCAGGAAGCAAGAGGACGCACATAAACGTTCGTACTACTCGAAGGGTTAAGTTCGATTCGAAGAAACGCGTTTAAACTGTGTCGCGATTAACAACGACGATCAACGGACTCGAAAACTCATCGACTCGTACGTGGCTCTTCTAGGTGGTGCTGTGCTTCGAGAGAATCTTTTGGGACCCGACGGCGAATCTGTTCGGTCACGTGGGCAGCACGACAGCCTCGAGGGGCGAACTCTTTCTCTTCTGGAACCTCTACAAGGCACCGGTTCTCTTGGCGTTGGTCGCTGGCGAAGCAGCTTGCGTAATGGAGAACGTCAGCGACGACGTTATCGTTGGTCGTTGCATCGCTGTACTGAAGGTCAGCTAACGCCGCTTCTGATATTCTTCCCGATCCAATCCCAAGATTCCATCGTGTTTCACTGGCATCTAAAATCGATCACCAGTGTCCCGACTTGCATGACCCGAAGTTCGCCAGTCTCTATCCAGTCTTGGTACCTAGACTTTCGGCAGAGATCGAGTTTCCTAGCGTCGGACAGTCTAGACCGCGACAATCCCTGATCGATCTTTCTACCAATTTCGATCGACTCGACCACCTAGCTTAATACCGATTCCAAGACCGATCACTCTCGTGAACTGGTTTTTGTCTACGCTCTGCGCAGGGTATATTCGGGAATCAGGTGGTGCCTCAACCGCGCGAGAGCGTCGTCACGAGGTGGCGTGCCGATCCGTGGGCTAGAGGATCCTACAGTTTCGTCGCTGTCGGCAGTTCCGGTAGCGATTACGATCTTCTGGCAGCACCGGTAGCACCACCGCCACCACCCAGTTATCCTCCAGGTGCACCAACTCCACAACCCAGGGTCTTCTTCGCAGGTGAGCCAACCTATCGACTCCCTTTGAGACTAGGATCGACTCCTAATCCCAAACGTAGAAAGTCCTTTCGACTGTCTTGTCTCGCACGTTGGTTATTTCACAGCGAGGAGACTCCGCGAACCTACCGATCGATCCAGATCGACCTATCTTTGCCGACTGTCGAACGATTCACTTTCGTTTCAGGCGAGCACACCATACGCAATTATCCGGCCACCGTGCACGGAGCCTTTCTCAGCGGCCTACGCGAGGGCGGTCGCATCGCCGATCAGCTCTGCGGAAGTCCTTACGCGCCACCGACGATGCCGACTTCCGTTGCCACGTCGACGGGACTCCCATCCACCACCACGGGCACCAGCTCGACGCCTTAGTATTCCCGCGCGGCTCATCGTAGATAACTTCGAAACGGGCGCCCGCGCGCATTTCCTTCGTCTTCTTCTTTCTCTATTCGTCCCTCTCGCCTTCCTCTACCTTTCTTCTTTCTCTCCTTAGTCTTCTTGGAAGGTATCAAAGGAGGATGCGAAGAAGAAGGAGAAGAAGAAGAAGAAAATCGGTGGAAGGGCTCGAGACGAGTACGACGAGAACGAGATGTTCGAGATCTTGCGATCTTTCGCGCTCTTCGCGTCGACGATACGCGTAAATTTGCGAAACAAGGGGAGAAAGAAGATGACGAAATCGTCGATGTTACCGCGAACCTTAGCTTTAGTCGTTTTCTATCTTACTCGTTAATTAGACGTATAACGTCACGATCGTGACGCCTGTTTAGGCAATTTCTCCTTTATCCTGGGTCTTCTTTCTTTCCTCTTCTTTTTCCTCGTAATTATTCCCGGTACGATCGAATTCACCCGATTCTCGGTGACTCCTTCGCCTTCGCCTTGGACGCGTTTGGAAAGAGATATTTTATACTTATTACGAGAGACAGTGCCTTCGACATTACCCTGCCCCATATTTCACGCATCGCTCGCGTCGAGGCATTCGACTCGCACGTGTGTATCGTGCACACGACGTTCGATCGGAACTTAATAAGCCGCGCGTGCTATTCTTTTCGCCGACATCTTTTCGACTACCGCTGTTCGATGGTTACCTTGTACAAGTGGTTTGTTGGTTGCTCGATTGATTGATCGATCGACCGATCGATCGATCGATCGACTATTCGTGTTGTAACGCGTAAGTTAAGTCCAAGTCAAATTTCTCTTCGTTGCGTTTTGCGTATTCGAGAACGTGAGTATGAGATCGAGAGAGAGAGAGAGGGAGCGTGCGAACGAGAAGGAAAGACGGTCCACCCATCATCCATTCGCCCACCACCCAATCACCAAGACCACCAGTCTCCGTCCCATCGAAACCTTCTACTTCGTGTATCTTGCTTCCATCTCCTTTCCTTGTGAGCGCGGCCAGATCGTGCGAGTAGCATTCCAGTTTGCGTTTAACCGTTATTCGGTGACGCTCCACCTCGTCCTCCTCCTCCCCCTCCTCCTCTTCTATCTCCTCCTCCTTTATTCTTTCAGGACAAAGGAGAGAAGAGATTTAAAAAAGGGCAATTTGGAAATTGGCGATCTCGAACGATGGTGAGATTCGACCGAACGGACGTTCGACGAAAAAATCGCCTTGCCCGAACTGCAAAGGTCGAAGAGTGCAATCGTTTAGCCAGGTTTTTTTTTATTTTTTCTTCCTTTTTCTTCGAGATGAAACGACGACGAACAAACTAACGCAGTTCAGCGATTCGTGTGTATACGAATTGGAAACACACGTTGTAAAGCTTGTTATCGAGTTTAAGTCTGGAGATATGTAGAAAAGCTTCACGATTGATTGTGATTAACACGTTCCGTGCCCGTTTTTGAAGATTTTCCATTCGGACCACGTGGGGCGTATACCACACACACTTTGAAGATTTAAAAAAATTGTTTAAAACGTATGCCTTATATTTTTTCAATGCTACGAAGATAT
>JAITYT010000873.1:461846-472357 GCA_025433975.1 Liostenogaster flavolineata | reverse complement strand
TTAGACGACAAAGCAATAAATTTAATTTTTAAGGAATTATTTTAACAAACACATGGTCGAACGTTTACTGTACGAGACGAGTTGCAAGCTCCTACATAACCATTTTAATAAAGTCCAAATGCATAAAAAATAGAACATTTTACTACCTACAAATCTATTTACAATCATAAAGGCGTATTGCGGTGAACCTTGTTGAAACATGACAGACATAAATGAGACTTGTCTGGACAACCATCGCAAAATGTTACAACTTTTATAGTACAATTTTGTGTCGATTTCGAGCCAAACTTTTTAACATTATTATCATAGCAAATTTTGCAGCATTTTCTAACTAAATCAAATTTGCCCTCCTTTTTTTTTAATTTTATGGCGAATCTTCGCAGGACATCGTATGCATAGTTAATTGTTTTCTAAATTCAACGCTCGATATTTTATTGTTTGTGAGACTATTATGTATTATCCACGCATTTACGACAGCAGTATTTTGGTGGTTGGGTTAATGGTTTTTATACCATTTTACTGATTTGTACGACGACGTCTGATCGGAAACATCTACGTAAGATTTCTTTTCATTGTAATCTATCACAATTTTTGGTTTGACAGTCATTTCCGTAACAATGACTCTCACATACGTCTCAAATATAGGCAAAATGAGTTGCCTATATTTGACTCCACAATAAATTTTTAAAGAATTCTTTGTTTTTCAATGAGAATTCCAAGTGGCCTGAACGAAAAGTGCACGGCACGGAACGTGTTAAAGAAAATGTTGCGTAGCCCATTGGTACAGCTACGTAGCTAGTAAAACTAGTAAAGTAGCTGGTAGCTACTGCTAACGAATAAAAAGTGGGTACAAGGTAGATACGCTCGTATCGAGAGCCCAACGACGACGTTACTATTCCATTAATAATAAAACGTATTTTAAACCTGCGGATGTTGAACTTTGGACTTTCGTCGACTCGACTCGACTCGACTCGAGTCCCCACGATCGTCGATGAACTCGGTGGTGCGTCGAATCGGTCCTCGTTCGGATTAACCCCTTGGTCTACCTGCTATCTCCCGCCATAACGAGCAAAATGGCGTCGAGCCATTAAGCGTTTAGCCGTGAGCTAGAATTTGCGCGAAACGTATGCGTCTTATGCGACATGTATATTTCCGAGCAACGAAAGGAATTGTGAAAGAATAAACGACGTTTGGGCGCAACTAATAATTTTAAGACGTCTAGGAAGAAAAAAGTCCAAACGAAATACCACGAGTCAAGCTCGTGCTTATCGTTTAAGGTCCAAATTCCGTACCACGAGTCTCTCTAGCGCTCGTAGGCCAAGGGGTTAAAAAAGGCAGTGGGAAGGAGAATGGGAACGATTAGAACGACGTAGACGATGACAGCTCGGTGATCTCCAATCGTCATCGAATTTGACGACGGATATCGTTGAAGAAGCGACGATCTTTCGTGAATGACGCTTCGCGGGAGCGTCGCTTTCCCGCTGATTAAAGCTCGCGTTTAAAGCCCACCGAGTGTTCGGCGATCGGTCTTCCTGCACGAATGAAAGATATTTTCCGAATATCCCGCGACCCACGAGTGCACCATTGTGAAATTCTTGATGGAGCAGCTTCCTCTCCGTCGCGCTCTTCGCCGCTTCTGTCTGTTGTCTGAGGAACACTTGGTACAAGTTAATCCTCGGAATAAGGGATGTTAGCGTCTCAAGAGAGGATTCCTCTTTTCGCGGCGCAAGAAGACGAGAGACACGCGGAAGAAGCCTCCTAGAAGATAGCCCTGAGACTTGTCTACGACCATTCTCTCTGATACCTCAGGATGGGTATGCGTGGCATTGTCGTTCGACATACGTAGCGACCCGGTTTCTTCCGGCGTGTCTATAGCTGCTGATCATTTTTTGATAACGGTACAGTCCTACGAAGAAGATCGGCTCGAGCATCTAGCTTCGATGCAGCGCGAATCTTTTGTCTTTTCGGTTGGTCTCTGCTTTACGAAGATCGTTTAAGTTTTTAAGAATTATCTCCTCGCGACACGAACGAAATCTTCGAATCGACGGAAGTTCCGTTAAAGGACACTCGTTTCGACGTCATTCGCGCGGGATTCGCGATTTATCCTAGTGTGTCTGTGTATCGTTCGTTCGTGGGGCTTGCGTGATCGCAAATACCCCACACTACCAAAAATTAAACGTAGAAATACTCGCGTTAGGAGTACTCACAGGATTTGTTGGTCCTGGGGGGAGCCACCTTGTAGATCATGGTATCCCCTACGCTAGGTTAGTATGAAGCGAAAGTTCGAATCGCCTTTCTGTTATTCCCGTAGCCTTAAAACCTTACATTTGGATAATAATTAATGCGAATCTCCATCTTTTGGCCGATCGCGTAATTACGATTGTTGATAATTGAACATCAAATTAAACAACGTCTGGCCTTCGACTGACGACAATATGGCCGAAATGGAAAAATGGTTCTTACTCGCATCTACCGTCGGTCGAGGTAATCCTTCGAACCAGCGCGCGCTACGAGACTCGAACGTCGAAGGACGAATTATTTTCAAAAACAAATTTTCCGTCGAGCCGCGTAAATCGTCGCCTCTAAAAATCGCTGTTTTCCAAATTCACCGTTCACCGTAACGACGATATCGATGTATCGTCATCGTCGGAGATATTCCTGGTATTTGATAACCCGCGCGCCGTCGAACGAACGGATTAACGTTTAACGAAGTTCCGTGCTAAGCTTAATTTCGGTCGATCGGAACGGGGATACGGTCGCGCATGCTGGCACGCGCGCGCGCGCGCGCGACGCGCAAGCAAGCACGAATAACAAGGGCGCACCAGTGGCCACGATTTCCTCTCTAAATCGGATGTATCAGCGTCTCGGACGTTTCAATGTGTATATTAAGTTTAACTTCGGACGCGAACGTATAATCGGACGCAGAACGGACTTCGGTTATTGCAAGGAACTTCTCCTTGTGTGAGAGAAATTCTAGTTGCAACCGTAGTTCCGCTCCATTTTCGAGAGCTTTGTAAATGCACCGGAGTCATATTTACTTTGTTACAACGCGTTGCTTTCTCTCTTCCTCTTTGTTTCTCCCCCGCTCTCCCCCTTCCCCGTCGCTCCTTTCTCTCTTTATTCGCTCGTTTCTCTTTATCTCGACGTCACCGACGTCCCTTGCAACATCGATTCCCATTTCGGTCAAATAATCGTTATATCGCTTCGCGCTTCCATCTCCGCTTTCAATCGTAAAATAACGCGAATTTATACAAATGGAGCTTGTTATTTCTCGAGCGTTTCGGCGACGTTATTACCGCTATCGTTTTACGATCATGAAATAGAGAATATTCGAGCGGTCGATGGTCGCATAGGTACGAACGTACGCGAGGAATATCATTTGGCCTATAGGTTGGACACGACCATCTTTATAGAACTCGTAACTCCTATCTCAAACTAAGAAAAGCAAGTGCGACAAGGTAAGGAGCTACCGTCGAATTTAGTGCGACTCCCGTCGTCGTTCCGCACGAATATTGCGTCAAACGAAGAGGGAGCACGCCCCTTACCGGTGACCTCTGCAAGGAGCGAGGACCTCGTGAAAAGGGACATTAAAAGCGGGCGGTTTTGGAAGTCGTTCCTTTCCTCGAATCATTTCGCCCGCACGAAAGACGAAAGAGACACGAACGAACCCTCGACGATAAAGTAGTCGACGGTTCAACTGGATCGAATTTTAGCGACGAAGAGTTTCGACCAAATCGCGAAAACGATCGTCTCACCGTGCCAGATGGTACTCAAGTTCTTCCAATTGGAACGTTTTTCGATAGATCGGTAGATCGATCGAAGATATCTTCAGGTTAGTCGCGGAACGAGAGTATGCTAATTACAGACGTCCACGCTGACTTCTTGCTCTACTAAAGGCGAAGCATGGTCCGGTCGCTTCGCTCGCGAACTTCGTGTTTCCCCAGCTCTTCTCCCATCTATTTATCTACCCAGCAACCCATCTACCTACCTACCTACCTGTTAGCTGTTACCTGTTAGGTACGAACAAATATTGGTTCGATAGGGTAGGTAGGAAACGGTGCATATTCAGATCGTCATGGCAACACGATGGCGGCTTTAAACGGACCGACGTGGACGAAGTGCGTTGCGACGACAGTGACACCACCACCACCATTACCACCGTTGGCGGTATCGGCAGTAGCAACGCTGGTCGTGACCCGCGCTGAGTCTATCCGAGTGTACTTAGCCTCGATAATCGACAAAATATTTGCACGAGGATGAGTTTGTTGCCGTTGCCCAAGGTGAAATGCAATTCGTTCGTGCGTCGAAAGTATCCCGTGGACGTCGAAGGCACCGTGAACATTCGACGGGGCCACCGAATGCGCGAGAACCGTGATTGTCGCTTCGTTCCCGACCGCGTTTCCGCCTTCGAGAAGTCCCCCGACGAACTGGAACGGGAGAAACGAGAGTACGAGCAATTTCTCAAGACCTGGGACTTTGAGAAAGAGACCAACAGGAAGATCAGGATAAGGAGAGTCCGAGATCGCGTGCAACAAGGTACCGACGCGATAGGAACTTCAGAGAAAGAGAGAGAGAGAGAGAGAGAAATTAATGATCGTCGCAGTAACGCGTGATTAGAAATTAACCTCTAAAACAAATTTTCCGATCGGAATAGGAAATTATTTATCGTTTCTGTCTCGCGGAGAGTTTCGTCTTATTAAATTGATTGATGTTGAAATAACCTATACGTCGAGTCTACGATTAAGTAAGAAAACCGTGAACAGTAGCGAACGGCAATAAAGAATAACGGACAAGTGGATACGGTTCGGTAAGGTTGCGTGTCAAGATCGCCAAGTGGATAGAAGCGTGTAACCCTTTCGCTACTACGGATGACTACAGTCAGCCGCCACAAAATGCCACCTATACACGACGGGTGACTATATTCAACAAGACAGATTGTTAAACTCTAGATTAAACGTATATCCTGTAGTCTACTGTACAGTGGACATTGGCTAACTCCTTAAATGGGCTCTTAGTTGAGCTCGATACGGTAAAATAAAAATAGTATTAATAGTATAGTCACCTTTCGTAAGATGCCACCTAGTGATTATAGTCATCTCTCACAAGATGCCACCTATACACGGCACCTGACTATAGTCACCATCAGCGTCAAGATCGAACCGAAAGTTGGATTACGCGCGTATCCGTGTTTTGAAAAGTTTCGTACAGAATATAAGCATTATTACTAATCGTATTTTTGAGGCGAGATCGACGAAAGACTTGGCCCCGAATGCTGAAGACCGAACGCGCTTAATGTTTCCGCTTTTGGCACGGCGTTCCGTTGTACTCCGCGACGAGGCTCACCGGTAGCGAAAGGGTTAGAAAGAGAGAAAACGAGGCTGCTCCTGGCGACAAGGCGGCGTGATTCGTGGGATCGCACCTTCGCAACGCGGATCATTAGAACGTAAGTAAGACGTTCGACTTGGCGCCTAGAGCGATCGCGTCGCGTTGCTCATCCACGCTGTTCCCCAATTCGAAAGCTTCGAAGGCTCTCAACGATTCTTTCCCAAACGTGGTCTCTCGCAAAAAGTGCGACACGACACGATCCCTAACGAGCCCACTAACAGAATCGAGCTACCGTAAAAGCGTCCACCCGCGTCTGACAGTCGTCGAAATCGGTCCAACAGGGCTGCAGTCCTACGAGGCGAACCTGATCGAGCGACGAGAGCGCCTGACCGCTCTGATGTCCCGCGAGGAGTCCGACTGGAAGGTGGAACTAGCGGAATTCGCGGAGCGGGGCGCGGAGGATCGCACGAGGGAGATGCGAGAGATCGCGGAGCGACACAAGGCATCGCGAGAGGAGAAGCGCTTGGCGTTGGCGTCGTCGAAGCGGATGCAGCAGTACATAGCGCGTTGTCCGGATGTGAAGGAGGAGCTGAGCAGGAGGAGGGCATTGGAGACGAAGCGGTGCAATCGCTTGCAGATTTTGGAAAAGGAGAAGAGGAGAGAGAGCGAGCGGGAGCTGGAGGCGCTGTGGCACGAGCTGATGCTGCGGGAGGTCGAGTCGAAGCGTCGTCGGGACGAGGACGAGGCGAGGAGACGCGCCAACATCGATTGCGACGCGACGTCTGCACTGGCCAAGCAGTTGGCTGGTAAATTGGAGTTGGAGGAATCGCGGAAGCGACTGGATGCGGAGGAGAGGGAGCACCTCGAGGGTCTGTGGGAGAGGGTGCGGCACGAGGAGAGGCTAAAATTGGAGAGGGAGCGCGAGAGGCGCGACGCGCTTCGTCGCGATTTGGAGGAGCAGGTCGCAACCTCGAAGAGGATCCTGGCTGAGCGCGCCAAACAGGAGATAGAGATCGATCGGTCGTTCGATCGGATGGCAGCCGAGGAATTGGCCAAGGAGAAGGCGGGCATCGTGGACTCGTCGAAGGCGTTGCGCGCGGAGTTGCTGGCTTACCTGAAGTACGTGGAGGAGCTACGCGAGGAGGAGGCCAGGAGGAATCTCGAGGTGGATGCCATCGTCGAGCGTTCGTTGAAGGACGTGAATGAGAGACGAGACCTGGCCGTGGCCAAGTCCCGGGAGGCCAAGAAGTGTACGATGCGCGAGATTCTGCGAGAGAGGGCCGAGCAATTGCGAGCTCGAGCCGAGTTAGAGGAGGGCGAACGACGCGCCAAGGAGGCGGAGGCCGCGAAGCTGGAGGAAAGTATGGAGTCGGAGGCGAAATCCTCGGCCGAGGAACGACGGAAGGATCGCGAGAGGATGCTTCGTTACGGGCAGGACCTGATGGAGCAGCGGAGCTACGTCGAGGCGAATCATCGTCGCGAGCTGGAGGAGGAGGAGAGGATGTATCGGGAAGGGCTGAGGATGGAGGAGGGGTATCGCGAATTGACGGAGAAGTTGCTGTCGAAGGCATCGGAGAGTATCGTGCCTCATCCGTTCAAGATCCTCCTGAGAGAGGTCGAGGCGCGTCGGGCCGCCGAGAAGGAAGGGCTCTGCTATTGCCCGCCGCCCTTGCCCACGGAGTAACTCCCAGAGAGAAATTCGATAGTCGCGGTTTTCGCGACTCGCCTCGCGAGCCTCTTCCTCTCTCTTCATCCGCGTCAAACGATCGTCCATGGCTTTGAAATTACGCGAGTGGGTTCTAATGGCGGTGCTGGTACGCGAGAACGCTCTTCGATTTCATCGTCGTAGCCGGGAAATTGATTTTAATTAATTTTAGATCGCGTTGTACTTCGATACGATCGTGAATATCGTGTTCTTGCGGCGAAATGGATCCCCCCTTTCGAGCGCAATTCCGAAATTCTTTCCGACGTAGCGACGAGGACGCGTATTTCATCGCGATGATCTCTGGAAAAATGTACTCTCTCAGGATCGAAATGGTAAACCGGTTTAACGTTTGATATTCTTCGAGTTCGTGGGTCGCGCCGCGCGTTTTCGTCCTGCCTACGCTTCGAACCGGTTCGGCCATCTACCGGTCGTCGGCAGAATTTTGCGCGCCTGCCCGTTCGAGTTCGTTTATCGACCGTTTTTCACTTCGAAGAAAATTATACGTTATTACTTTAAAATACGCGGAACGTTGTTATTTCCGTTTGATGCGTATAGACGGATCGCGATAATTATACCGATTATCTCTGATGTCGAAGGAAAATTGAAATTCGTCGAATGTTTCGTGTTTCGATACGCTCGACAAGACGCGCAATTTTGCTATTTTAATCGCGAAAGATCGTGCGCACATTACGGACGAGCTCGTTAGGAGGAGTCGATTCGCAACGAAGGTAATTCACGAAGCGAATCGAATCGATATTTCGCGCTACGAACTCGTACTCGATTCTGGACAAGAACCACTTTCGACACGAACCAATCGTCCTATACTTGCCTGCTTTGAGCGGTCGCTCTTACTATAGCGAATATTAAACGATGTATTTCGAAAGGAAGAAACGAATTTTTAATTTAATAAGCACGATGTATTTTGAGCTTTGTTGTTTCACGGCTTCTTTAAAATTCATTTTACAACAAACAAAAAAAAAAGAAAAAAATCCTGCGAACGTTTCGACGTACGCTAAAATTCCTTTTTATTCCCCACGTCATGGAAAACGCCAATATTTAACATGAAACCACGTCTTCTTTTTAACCCTCGCATTCTTATCCGGTTAAACGTCCCTCTTTTACTTCGAGTTTATCCCAGGTAAGTGGCAGATCCGATTGCAGACTCAACGCGACAGATATTCTTCGCAGTTAGTTACGCTGATCAGTTTATCGTGGCACGACTTCAGCGACTTCCAGGACTCGTGCGAATGGAATTTCATCCAGAAGAGTAACAGTGACGGTAACGTGAGAGAGAAGCGACTCGTTGCGATCCGCGCGCAAATATTTAAAATCTCCTCGTACCCGAGTACGCGCTACGAATCCGAACGTTCTTTCGAGATATCGATTTCGCTCGAGATTACGACGACGCGAACGTCGAGATGGCGAGACCTTGCTCCGCGAGAGAATAATTCGATAAATTATCCGATGAAAATTTCCGACCCGGCAAAGATAGCGGATCGAAGAGCGAAGTCTCGGTGGTCCGGTTAAGCCCGGACGGAGCCTCCTTCCTTTTCCTCCCGAGTTCCTCGTCAAGACGCATCGATTACGATGCCAAATCGCATTGTCGCGTCGTAGGTCGGGCGCGCGTCTCGTCGCGTAACGTCGCGTACGCGCGTCCATTTATCACGGCCAGGACCGGTCGGCGCCGTGATCGATCGACGCACCGTTCTACGCACGACGAGGGACAGTTTGTCTCGATGTGCACGACGAGAACGATGGAAGCACCGTCTTGGACGCGTCTCGGACGCACGATCGTGGCTACGGTCGCGTTGGAAGGGAAGCGGTTTATCAGGGGCACGCGGAAAGGAAGACCACGCGCGGCTAGAGGCAAACCTTTCTGTTGGTCTCTCGCTCGTCGTCCTTACGTCGCTCCTTCGACTATTCTCCTATTTTTTCTCGTCTTCTTCTCTTTCCCCCGATTCGGGGAAGTAGTTTCGCTCGACTGCCCGCAGACAGCTGCACCTGCAGGCGGATATAGACACGCGCGCGCGGTACCGTCGAGACCGGGATGCACGTAGACTGCCGTAGGACGGTGAACGGGGTTGACAGGGGCGAGACACGGAGGAGGAAGTAGGAGCGAACCGAGACGGGGGAAGAATGACTCCACGAAGGTAGAGATAACCAACAGGAGAGAAAGAAAGAAAGGGGAAGGGAGGAGCGGGTGAGATAGAAACGCAGATAGAGAGAAGAGAAAGATGGCGGGGTTGCAGGCTCGCAGGAGCGAATGGACCTCGCCTCCAGGGATGTTCTTTTGACAGTCATGTCGCTGTCGTCTCCTAAGGTCCTCCGGCGGCATTGCATTAATCTTCTTCTTCCTACCCGGGATCCTTATTGAAAATTCTACAAGGCGCTTCACAGTTTTTGCCACGGCCGCCTTTTATACCCACCCTGCGCGACGTGTCTCGACCGGCTTCCTTCTGCCCATCCTCGCGATACTCCTCGTCCCTCTCACCGACCGTTCGTTCCTTTCCTCTTCTTTTCTTTCCTTTCCTCTATCCTCGTCTTCGTCCGACTCTCTTCCAACTTCTATCTCCTCCCCCTCGAACCTCTTTCGCTCCTACGCATCGTCGAAACCTCGCCTATACGTGCACGCGCGACGAGCACCATGAGAGAAGAGACGCTCGCAGACACCCGCGGCTACGTCACCAGACGCGCCTCCGTCAACTCTCCCAGCGGGTGGGACTCGATGGCGTTATCAATCAAGCGATCGGAAGGGTTGCGTGCGAACCGGTGTCACTCCGAACCAGACGACGACGAGGAGGGGTTCGCGGAGTCTCGCGGGTCTCCATCCACGCAAATCCGTTCGTTGTCGCGACCTTTGCCTATCTTCGACCCGTCTTCAACGATGCGTTCTTTCTTTCACGGATTTCTTAGCCGTAGTCAAGGTCAAAATTACGCTTGGATTTTTACGTTAATATAGGAATCGTGGTTTACCGAGAGGTATTAATTAGACACTTACAAAATAATAACATGACTGTTTTCACTCGCGTTCTTACTCTACGATGTCTCATTTTTTAATCAAGTGCTCACGGGGTCACTGCGTGTGTTTATACTCTATCCTGATGTTCTGCAACGTTCGCCATCGCGTCGGTGAACACCCGCTGTTGGTTACCCATTTTCACGTAGACCAAGGACAAAATCTTCATATGCTTTGTATTTTTCGAAAACCTTTCGAGAAAAAAACGAATTACTTTTCGGCTACTAGAAAAAACCAATCGTGTCTTTTCAAATGCGTTTGTCCTTTTGTTCTAATTTCTGCATTAATATAACTGATTATCAATTTCTACGCGGTGGTACGAGTTTAAATGCGAACAGCGCTAGTCGAGGTGGAGTATTCGAACGAACGAAAGAGGATACGCTGGCACGAGACTGAAAAGCTGCGACATTATTAAACTCGTGCAAACGGTCGAGGACTACGAGTTCCTCGACTCGTACGATTTGT
>JAITYT010000873.1:366969-379993 GCA_025433975.1 Liostenogaster flavolineata | reverse complement strand
GAGAGAGAGAGAGAGAGAGGCGTCGACGATTATTCCTGTTACTTATATCCTTGCCATGTTTCCATTCGATTCGTTTCCGCTCGAACGACTCCGAGCAAGTCGCAAGGAAGCTCCGACTTTCACTCATACATTTTCTCCTAGAAGCGACGTCATCGTATACCTTTCCTTTTTGCAGAGGCTATAAATTCGTCTCGATATTTATCGAGCGAAGCTTGGTATCTCGCTCGGTCGCATGGCGCGTCTCTAAAAAAAAATCTCGCGTCCGAACGACGAGTGGCGGCTCGTATCGGCATTTCTTCCATCGAATTTCCCATTTTTAAGGGAAAGAACGAAGCCGTGAAGCGTCACGGGGTCGCAGTCGAGAAGAGACGAACGTGGCGTTTCACGGGCCCATCGGCGTCGCGTTAAACGTCGTGAGAAACGGTGACACGATCGAGGGAGAGACGACGAGGAAGGGCGAAAGGGTCGTATAATATATTAGAGAATAATTCCGAGCTACGATAAAAACCTAGTAATGGTAGGTACGGAGAGCGCGAATTCTTTAGCTAAAGTCGTCCTAGCGCGTAATCCTTATCCTCGACATTGTGCGCCCACAGGGCGAAAGGGAGTTGATCTCGCGGCGACGAAACGCGAGAGCGGAAGAGGAGAACGACAAGAAGAAACGGGACAACGACGCGGCGGTTTGCGACGAATCGCGACTCGACGACGAGGGAGAGCGCCAGAACAAGGATCTCGTTTCCGTTCGATCGGTCGCGGCTGGACGCGCCGAGCGGTGCGACGAGGACGCTGGGGACGAGACAGAGACGAGAGGTAAGAGGCAGCCTCGGTACAGATCGTTACACCTTACGTGTTTGCCGTTATTCGCACGAAATCACGTCGCGAATGGAGTCGAGCGGACGATGAGCTTCATTATTTTCTGTGAGACTGCGTTCATTACGCCGCTTCGTATGCAGCTCTCGACTATTATTGCGCCGCTGCAGCTGAACCGTGCACTTAAGCGAAGTGCACCCTTTGCGCATCGCATCGCATTACGTCCGGAAAGCGTTGAATTCTTACAGTTAATTCCGTCGGCCGACCTCGACGCAGCCGTAGCCGTCGACGACGACGACGACGACCCTTATAATAATAACTGCTTCCAACTTGCGTCCACCCCCGCCTGCACAGGCCTTCCTCTTCCTTTGGTGCACTCGTTTTTCCCCCACCCACCCTTAATTACTCTTTTATTCGTGGCTTAATTTCCGTAGCAACAATGGCCGAAGATAAAACCCGAGGCAAGTGAGACTCGACCACACGCGACGTCGTCAGCCGGCTGTTTTCCTCTCGTCGCCGTTGTCGTTTTCGTTCTCCTCCTCCTCCTCCCGCGTCTCCTTCGAGACCTCTTCGCATTATTAAACGCAAATTAGGCGGCGCTATTTATCGAGGCGAATCGAGCCACTCGAGACTCGTCCTCGTCCTCGTCGTTCTCCCGGTGCGTCGATAAGTGTCGTCCTCTCTCGTCTTTCTCTCTCCTTCCTTGCCGAGGATGTTGGAGAAAAACGCTTGCTCGCGGTAGGAGCGTCATCGGCGATTGTCGTAATACGAACACGTCGCTCGTGGAATCGTTCCGCTAGGAATAGGAAGGAAGGATCGCGATTCGGGCGTCGCGACGTCGAATCTTATCGTCTCGGTGCGTCACTAAAGAATTAAGCACATCGAGCGACGAGATCGGAGCAAGGACATAAAGGAAACGTAAAATCGACGCTGGAACGAGCTTGTATTTACTCTCGTCCT
The DNA here is from genome assembly GCA_025433975.1 of Liostenogaster flavolineata. NCBI lineage: Eukaryota > Metazoa > Arthropoda > Insecta > Hymenoptera > Vespidae > Liostenogaster > Liostenogaster flavolineata. The sequence continues at coordinate 378,223 of JAITYT010000873.1, read as the reverse complement.
GTTCGATGGTATATGGGTATAGTAAATAGGTGGATTGTTAGATAGGTAGCAAAGTAAGCGAGTTGGAGAGACGGAAGGTTGGCAGGACGCTACTGCTATCATTACCGTCGCAGTCACCACGGCTAGTCGTCGTAGTCATCATTAAAGGAATATCAGAGTTCGGGCAAGGGAATGCGATTCTCTTTATATCCGCGTCTCTCTCTCTCTCTCTCTCTCTCTCTGTCTCTCTTTCTCGTCGTCAAGGAAATAGAATATATTTTCTTGGTAGACGTCGTCCTCGTGTACCGTGAAATAAATCAGCGTTCGCCTGCTTTTCCGGAAATAAGAAAAAATGGCCGCCTTGTTATCTCTGCCATTCTCAGACGAGCGCTTCCACGTGTGCATAGATGCGTATTAATACGTATATACATCGATATCGATGAAAACGTACCGATGTGTGTTCGTAGTATGTACCACTGTGGTTGTGTGTGTGTGTTTTGGAGTTTATAGATAACCTGTTCGGTTAGACGTCGCACGCGTATCGACTGGCAAACTTCGATACCGAGGTACGAAGACGCACGAAGAAGGATGCGAGACCTCTTGGAAAAGAAAAGATCCGCGAGCGTCGATAGAACTCCGATTCGCCCCCGCATCGACGCGTACACGCTTTACTTAAACACGCGTTCGATGAACATACCCAAACGCGTGTCACGACGAAGTCCACGCGGAAACAGCTCCCTCTCGTCGCTTCTCTCGGTCACTACGAGCGTCCATCGACATCGACCCCGATTCTTCTCCGCTTTTAGCTCCCTTTTATCACCGAGAAACGGACAGATATCGTAAAAAAAGTTTTATTTCTGCGGAACGACGGGGAGTCGCCAGCCGGTCGAAAAGGTTACGAGTAACGACGTGACTCCATGACGGTTGTTATTCATTTCAATTATTTTTTCGTTCCTTCCCCTTTTTCTTCTCTTCATTTTAATACGTACAATTACTCTTCGGTGCGCGAACGACGGTATCTCGTTCGGGTCGCGATTCGAATCTTTCGAAATTAAAATTCGATGCTGATTCTCGGTACTGAAATATGCACGCGAGAAAGATAGGATCGCGCTGCAACGATTATCTCGAAACGTGATACTCGAAGGCGCGCTCTGCCGCGTCTTTTGCCGAAGGGTGAAGAGAGTCTGGGCTCGGAGAGACCGAGAGAGCGAGAGAGAGAAGAGCGGGAGAAGGAAGAAGGCGAGAGAGTGGAAGGAAGTCGAGGGAACTTTCAAAAGTCGTCAAAGTTATTAACCACCCGAAGAAATATCCGGTGTCTGCCTACTCATCCATGCGCCCATCCATCCATCCATCCATCCATCCGTTCGTTCGTTCGTTCGTTCGACCAACCGCCTACTATTTCGGCTTTAATTTCACGTGGTACCGCGGATACGCTCGAACGGTAAATTCTTTTTAAAGCGATTCATCGAACGCGTATGATTTGCACGTTGATTGTATTTAATCGTGATTGCTATCGTAATGTCGTTTCAATGGACGCCGTGATTGCTTTCACCGTGCGTGACTCCGTATACACCGTTAGCATAACGTTCCACGTTACCATGGCTCGGTTCGGCTCCGCGTGGCGCGAGGCGGCGTGCCGTGGAGTGGCGCCAGCCCCTCCGCCGATTTTCCAGGATCTTCGGATCGGTGGCGTTGGCGCGTGTCGTCCGGACGACTTTGACACAACGTCGTGAAACGACGACGAGTTTCGACCGTCTTTCCACGTTTATGCCAGTCGATCTCCGTATCGCGCCATCGTAAAATGCTCTCGCGATGGAGAGAGGAGATCGGGCGTTGGCCCATCGAGATCGGTCCAACGGTAATCTCGGCGCAAAGATCGACGTTCCTCGGTCGAAATTTACTGGAAGAAGGCGTAGAAACGAGCTCGATAAAATGCGCATCTTATTATCGACGCCGATCGAAATGTTTGGCGGTAAGAAAAGGGTCGGAATTAACGATCAAACGTTGGTAGTTTTACGGGGAGATTTATAGACGGTTTAAAAGCGGAGAAAGAACCCCGAACACCATCGGAGAATTAACCTCTTAAGCGCTTAAGAAACGTAACGACTGTATTCGTCATACCGACCGATTAATCTCGGCGAGTCGCTCGGTGCGAGTTCCAATTGGCCATTAGGGCAAACGGTCGCGGTATTTATTTTCCAAAGAGAAGAAGAAAGTAAAGAATTAGGTCGTAGGTAATTCCTAGCCGTGGGAGCGGCGCGATACGAAGGGTCGTTAAAACGCAAGAATTCGCGGAAACTCGTGAACCTTTGAAAAGGACCGCCGTTCGTCGACAACTGGATTCCTTGATCGCGTCGATGTCGATTCAAAAGTCGCTGATCGACCGCGATGCACTCGACTCGCGTTACTCGCGCTTGAAACGGCCGCGCGAATACGACGACTCAACGTAATTTCATCCGCTCCTCGTGCCTCGCGAGAAATTTCGGAGCGATTTTTCAAAGGCGAAATTGGTATCGTTCGCGTGGCTATCGGCGTTCGTTAAGGACGTTAGTTTCGAAAGGGACATCGGCGAACGAATAACACGACGATAAAAGCGTACGACTGGCGCGCAAGTAGTGGTGAGAACTCGCAGAGGATAACGACGATGACGATGGTGGTGGTGGTGGTAGTGGTGGTGGTGGTGGTTATGGTGGTTACCGTAGAAGCGTCACGTGCGCGGAGGAAGCGCGGGGGATTGACGAAGAAGCGAGAGGGGTCGAGGGAGAGGCTGGCCCTCGACCCGTTGCCTCTCTCGTAATTTTAGGGTCACGCCCGCGTTGCTACGTTGCGAGGATGAAACGATGTGGGCCATGGGATGGCGAGGGAAAATCTAGGAGAAACGAGGCGGGTGCAGGGGAGGAGCGGAGGTGTGGAAGAGCTGCCGAATAGCCGCTTCGACACGCGTGAACTTTTACGCGCGTCGCTTGTCGCGTCTATTTTGCTCGTACGCGGACCTCTCTCTCTCTCTCTCTCTCTCTCTCAGGCTCTCTTTATAAGCGCGGATCCACGTCGTTGACGATAAACGCGGCAAACTTTTTGACGGGCTTACCGAGGCCGTCGCGCCCCGCCACTGTAAATTATAACGCGCTTTTCGGCCTGTCGCGGTAACGCGTCGATTTAACGCGCCCCTGGCCCGTCTCTCGCCCCCCGCCCCACGGCTCGGCTCGTTTTAAAGGTCGAATTAGCCGATGCATTGGCTAGTGTGCGCTCGAGAGGTCCTGTCCTCTCCTTCTCTCCTCTCGCCAAGTGGTCTCGAGATCTCGATCGGTCGTCCTGTCCTCCTTCCGCTCGTAAAACGCTTTCAGATTTCGACGACGCACCTTTCGCTATTGGTTCTGTGATTTTTTCGAGTTATTCGTGGATTTTCCGACGCCTCTATCGAGTCTTCATAATTTTATGATATTCGGTCGTCGCAAAAGTATTCGACCTATTTAAGTCAGAATCGAGCCAATTGCTTTTTGCGTTTTAAAAGAACTTTATTAAATCAAATACGCGTCAATCTAGGTTGCCTGAGAAAAGGGCTGGATACTTTATCGACTGTTCGGTATTAGACTAGACTTACTGTAATATTTAAGTTACGATAATTATTTAATTTCTTTAATTTAAATGTAATTTTACGGAGTTCTAGAATCATCAAAGGAGACACCACGCCGTGACCTCGTTTTTGATAATTCACGTCGAACCTCGTTAAAATTTCGACGAGCTAGCTTTCACGATGCTCGTGAATTATTGCGCCCTTTTCAGACGCCACTAGCGCGTCGACTTAACGCGTCGATCGGCCATGTTCGTTTTATAGATCGCGTTAAGAATTATATCGGGCATCGCGCATGCTAAACGCTCGCGATCGAAGGTCGAATGGTAGTCGCAAGCGATACGTCGCGTCCTCGTCCTCGATAATCCTCGATAAACCGCGTTAAACTTTTGACGACCTACAGCCAGCTTCCACGACAACTTCCACAACGGCTGTAAATTATAGCGTACTTCCACCTTCTCGTTCTCCTCGGTGAAATCTCGCGCGTTCGTGTCGTCGAAATTCAAAAGTCGATCGCGTATCACGCCGATGAAAGAATCGAGGAAGCGCCGTCCGTTCGTCGACACGTCGCATTGTCTTTTATCTCGTTTTTGACGGCTTTATCCAGGCGCTCCGCGCTCGAGCCTCTCTCTAATTTACAGCGCGCTTTTCGGACTCGTTCAACGGCACGATTTAACGCGGTCGTTCTCCCCGGCGGCGTCGTGGATTTCGGATTATTATCGTCGACCCTCGAGGTTGGCTCTTGCATTTTTATAAGTTTGCTCGGGACGCCCGTTACACCGATATACGAAAGGAGACTCGACTCCGAGTCACGTCGTATTTCTTCTCGTGACACGGATTCGCGCTGTCGCGTTTTTCACGCGGCAATTATCGAACGCACTGCTTAAAACTATAGACGAGTCGTTCGAAATCCAACGTGGATTAAGTCCGTAGAATAGAAATCAAAGAGCACCCGCGACCACGTGAAAAACTATCGTTCGTTCGGTTAAAATTGACCCTTAACACTTCGATTCTTAAGCGTGAATATCGATTGGCAACTCCGACATATTCTCGTCATTTTTTCACCTGCAAGTTTTCAAGTGTCAGACTTTAAATGCTACAATGACGTGTAAATAATAATATTAAAGTCGTTCGAAACAATCTCAATTCATTTCGGAAGTATAACAATATAATTTTGATTAAAATATTTACTATTAATGTGTGATATTTTGTTAAAACATTCATTGGGGTGCAAACCAGGATTGAGTTCATAGGTCTCACGGTAGAAAACTGTTTTTTTACCGCAATAATTCCTTTTAGTGAACAAACAAGACACTTTTTTCTTTTTCTCATTCGGCAACTGATTTATTATTATATGGAGTTTCCCATCCAAAAGTTGTTCCTTATCTGCTCCGGATACACATTGTCATACACATCGTTATTCCGAAAGTTACCAACGAGTCGACTTACTAATAATTCGACAAACTTATAGCGTGACAAAGCATTTTCTCCTTTCATTTCTTTTCCTGAGAAATCTTGTAAAGTATCACGTTTGGTTTTGAAACTTCTTCGACAGTACAATTCTCTTTCTCGTTCAAGTTTAACATGCAAAAAATCAGAGATGCCCGACAAGCGTATTTAGTGTAGAACGCAGCGCATCGGTGGTGCTCGAAGGCACGCTTAAATCCATAAGGGTTAAAATTGGAATAGTTTAATCGGGAAATTTCTAAGAGAGAAAAATAAGCTTAATTGCACTGACTTCTCGCCGGCTCGTATAATGGACGTGTAAATTCATCGGAACGTAAACAAAGGAACTTTTTAGTAGAACAAAAGCGCGCCGAGGTCTACTTTTATTTTCTTTTTATTAAAAAGAAGAAAGAGCAGCCTCGCGTCCCTCGACGCGACAAGCTCCCTGGAAAGATGAAAGCGAACTCGATTGGAGCGTGGAGGAGGATACCGAGCAGGTATCGAACACTATGCTATCCGAGTGCGTCGAAACGACGATCGGACGAGATAGGTGGCTCGACAGCGCGCCACAAAGAGACGCGTCGAGAAACGTTGGGGCTCTAAGTAGATCCGTCCATCCGTGTAGCAGAGGGTCCAGCGTTTAATCCCGCGTCCCTTATTCCTCTTTTCCCCCACGATCCTAAACGCGATCGCTCGCCCATCCTCGTTTCTTTCTCCCGACATCCGCGTCAATCTAACAGGTCGAGTCGACGTTTTGTCATATTCCCTTGGTGCGAATCTCACGAGGCGAGAATTGACGTGTTCGTGCCCGAATTTGCGTACGAACGGGCAAATATAATCGTAGAAACGAATCGTGCCGAACTCGAGGGATCGATTAAAAAATTTTTTTAACGAGGACGATTTAACGACTAGCCTCGTATTCGAGAGGCGATTTCCCCTCTCGAGGTACGAAAACAAAAAAGGGCGAAGAACCTGGTGATTCGATTAAAAAAAAAAAGAAAAAGAAAAAAAAGGATTTTATCGGCGAATTCGAACGGCATTGTTTTTAGAGCGATATTTTCTTGACTTCGAGGTACGAGCTTTGGAATCGATGGAGTTTGCGGATATCGCGATACCGGAAAGAAAGGAAGGAAAATTCCGGCGATAGATTCGACGGGGTTCCTTCTTTCATCGTCTATTCCCGACACGCGCTCTACCTACCTTCGTGATTCGCAAGAAATAGACGCAAAGCTCCTCCCACGCTCACCAACGACCTTGTGGTAATCAAGGGTTAAATCAGCCGTCGTTGCAATTTCGCGTAGTTGGAAACGCGTACGCGCCAGACGTTCGACCGATAATTCGTCGTACTTGCGACCACGTCGTTCAAGATGCTCTCGCCTGTGTCAAAAAGACTCGTGGTCGTTGGCGAAATCAGCTCACGTTCAACGAAAAATAATTTCAAGCGGCTAACGATTCGTGACGTTTCATATTTTATTAGCAATCGCATTTTCAGGAATCGATGCTCCGCGCGTGATGCGTGGCGATCGAGAGTCAGGTCATTGACCCCTTGGTCGAATCTCCGAACGACGAGGGAATCGTCGCACGATCGCATTGCCTTCGAATTCGATGCCATCACGCGCTCGATAATTTCAATTCCCTAAAACGCTGACGAGTGACGGGACAACGCGAAACCTTGCCGTGCGAAATGGCGTATCGACGATATTAACGCAGCCACGTAGGCGATATCTTCGTCGATTCGGCTGCGCGACTCGCCATTTTTAAGAGGCTTCGAATTAACGTCAACGTTTTCGACGAGACACTGTCGAGACTGTCGGAAACGTCCTGTTCGAACAAAGGGAATATTTCACGCGACACCAAGCGAGTGGCGAAAATCGAAACGATTCGGTCAACTCGTCGCGCGACGAATAACGCGGCTCACCAATTCGATCGTCCTCGCGCTCGTCTCTCGAATTTCTATCGGAAAGAAATCGACCACGAAAGGTGGACCTCTCCAACGAATACCAGCGCGAATAATCGTCGCTCTCGCCCGGTGCTCGAAATTTCGCGCGAGCGACCCGATCGCAGAACGTCGAGCTCTCGAGAACACGCCTTTATCGATTTTCCACGGTGAAGCTACAAATCCACCTGACAATCGATTAATCTCCAATTAGAAGGAAGCCTCGCGTTTCTCTCGTTGCACCACCACCACCGTTACGACTGCGACGACATCGACTACCAACACAAGCGGACAGCGCCAGGCAGCAGGACGCGACACGCACCGTTCGCTCGTGAAATCCAGAGATCAAAATTCATGGGGAGGGTCGCTTTGAAGATGGCCGGCAAACGGCCAGCTACGATTATTATCGACGTAGGGGTCGGTCGGTACTGGGGTCGCAGAACGCCCGTTGATTTTCACGAAAAGGGGTCACGATGGAGAGGAGCACCTTCGACTTACCGTGAGCAAAATGTAGAAGCGTTCTGCGAATGCTCCTGAATCAGTCGGCCGCGAACACGTCTAGAGGCGAGGAAGTGGTTTGTTCGTGCGACGGCGTTCTTTGCGTTTCTCTCTCTCTCTCTTTCTTTCTCTCCTTCGCTCGATTGAAATTTCTCGTTTCGTCCGACACTTTCGCGTCTCATTCGTATTCCTTCCACCGTTGGAATTTCAGTTTTAAGATTCCGCTTTTATCGCAGTTAATTATTATGCTCGCAATCAGTTATCGCGTTTACGTCCTTTATCGCTTTTACCGTCGCTCGCGCTACTCTCAATGCTTTAATTCGAACAGTTCGTTGTCTTTCGATTTTTCTCCACTCCCCCCTCTCCCCCTCCTTCCGTCTCGACCCTACACTTTTATATCTCTCGTACTTACCGGTCCTTGTACTCGGTTTACGATGAAAAATATCCATCCTCCGCTCTTCATTTTTAACGTCGCTATTTCTTTTCAGAAACATTCTCGTATTGTATTTTCGTTTGGCGCACGGCACCTCGACTCGCGTAACTCGCGAACGCATATTTTATTCCGCGACTCTTCGAAACTTCGCACTCGCACGCTCTAGTCGTTCCATTACGAAACTACGTACGCGAAAACATCGAACATTTATCGAAACGATGAATTTTCTTTCTTTCGTTACGAACACCCTAATCTCACGTTAGACGAATCTCACGATTTGTCTCTCGAGAATGAAAATTTGAACTTATCCGTAGAATTGCTCGCCGCTATCCTCGGCCCGCGATATCGTCGACTGCGTCACTAACGCCATTACTTCCAAACGTTATCATCGTTTTACTCGTTACGCGTTTCGTACTTACGGAAATTGCTCTTCCGTGTAATAAACTGTCGCTCGTGCTCTTCCGCCCCCTCTATCTCACTCTCACTCGCTCCGCACTCGCAGTCGGAGTTTAGGTTGGTGCACGTAGGAAGGATTCATTCATATCGCGATGCCGGGTTGAAGCTGAGTGGTGCCGGCCGTGGCGGACAAAGGCGAAAGAGCAGCAAAGAGAGGCGGAGGGTGGGTCGGACGCGCCGCGCGGGCAGGAGCTGGATCCCGCTGTCAGGAGCAGTGCACTCCATTGCACGACACAAATGGCAACCGAAAGTGGAGCCGGCCAGGATCAAACCGAAAGGTCGCCTCGCACGGTGAAATTATTTTTCGGTCGACGTGGCAAACGAGTCGCGTTCAACCTACCGAATGATGGCCCCAAGGGACAGGGGAGGAAGGGGGTGACGGAGACGAGAGTTTCTCTGTTAATTACGACGATCGAAGCCATCGAGACGCCGCGAGACTCGCGCCAATATTATTGCGCTTCATCGTAAAGGCGAGGCGTGATAATGGATTTTTAAACGTTTCCACGTTGTCAGGGAAGAGAAGCATGAGGAGGAGGAGGAGGAGGAGGAGGAGGGGGAGGAGCAGACTGGTGGACAGACGAACGACGCGAAAAGCGACTCGATGTCGAGAAAACGAATAAAACGCTCGAACGCGTTTGAAAATAATTGTGACTTTGGGCGTGCACTTTTTTTAACCCTAAATTCATGAACACTCGTCTAACAGACCGCGCAAAATAAGTAAACACTTGTAACTTTTAAAGCGATCACCGCGGTTTATTATGCGTCGATTGCTCGGAATAACTATCGCGTCCATTTTCATTTCAGAGAATTAGTAATTATTAAACCACTTTTTAGATTTCTGGCGACCATCTTAGTATATATACACGGCGATCGTTGCGTCTAGTATACAGTCGTGGTAGACTGGGGAATAGCACCGAAGAAAAGAAAACAGCGTAAATAATAACAACATAAGGCAGAGAAGGACAGAACATCCAGTAGTACGCTTCCCCAACACCGGAGGGACACATCCTTCTCTTTTCATCGACAAGCATGCCACCTGTGTTTTATCGCTCCTTATATTATATAAAACAAAAGAGACGAATGTTTACGAATAGTGTATTCCCCATGCATATTTACGAATCTAGGGTTAACGAACGACGTGACACGATCGTAAGATCGTTCCTCGCGAAATAATTCGTAACTTTCTCGAATGATCACGATTCTGTGTCATCGTGGGTATCCTTGGAAAAATTCACGAGTCGATATCTAGCCGTGGCAACGAAGAGAGAGAGAGAGAGAGAGAGAGAGAGAGAGAGGGAGAAGAAAAAATAAAAGGGAAACGAAAAGGAAGACAGCCAAGGCGCGTTCTCGTTGGCAAAGATAAAGTCTAAACGGAAATACGGAGGAATAACCGGAGTCCTCTCGGCCGCACTTAGACCGAATAATTGCCGAAGCAAGAACGGCGCGTTTCTGGATGCGCGGTAAGCAACGTTCCAGACGAAGCGTATAATTGCCGTACAAAGAACCAGTCTTTATGACGCGTTGCAGATGTCGCAAGATGGGAGAAAGGGGATAGAACGAGACGGAGAGAGCCAGAGAGAAAGAGATCGTACAGACGTTGCGCATACTAGGACGCAACATCCGCTGTTTTTGGAGAAAATATTAAATTGAACTGACGGTGGAAACGACCACTGCCGTGGAAGCTCGTATTTCCATTATAAAGTCTAATTTCTTTCCTCTCGGATGATCGTCGTTGCCGAGCGTCTCCAAAATTGGAAAGTCCCTACGAAATTCGCTCCGGCGAAGATCGACATAAATATTCTCTTTTACCGACACCAGATCACGTACGCGACACGCGGGGCGAAAAATATCAGATTGGTGCGTATGAAATGTCGGATTTTATTTAAACGCGAATTTTTGCCATTTTCTTTTCGTTATGCTCTTGTTTTTGCCACAACTTCGTTTATAGTCGAATTGTCCATTGCCAGAGTCACGTTTCAACAAAGAAGATTTCCTCACGAGTGTTCCATTTCGCTATTCGTTTTGAATTTCGCAAGGATACGAATTCAACCGATTCTCGTGCAGTTTACGTTTTATACGCACCGATTTAATAGCACGAAAGCACGACGCATCGCGCGATAAAAAAAGGCGTCGATCAGCGAGCACCACCAGATCGTGGCACTTACGGAAGGGAGTCGAACGGACGGTTGACCGAGGGCCGAGCGTAGAGAAGTAATTTAAAAAGCATTTACCTCGAATGAAACGCGAACGAGCGCCTCCTCGTCGACCTCGAAACGACGTCTTCTAATTGCTCCGGAATATTTATTCGCCTTGACTTTTCAGCTCCGCGATCCGTACGATCGACGATGGATCGAGCGAACGAGCGAGTTTCGCCTGTGCGTTCTTCCACCTATGGCGCGATCGAACGATAAAGAGTACGTAGAAATCGACGGGATACTTACGTATTTCGTGAGAGTCTCGACGACGATAAGATGTTGGTCCATCGCAGCGGGAACGTGGAAGGCTTGGAGGGTCGAAGAGGCAGCCAGAAGCAGGAGAGAAAAAAGTTCGTGGGACGGCTAGCGAACGTTTTAGCGCGTATTTGCCAATTGCACGTGGCGAGTCGCGCCCTCGCCTCGACATCGTTTGGCTCGCCCTTCGCTCGCCTGGCCGACTGACAGAACTCGTAAATTTCGGTAAGCCGAAACGTTCCATATTAAACCGCGGGACGGTTCGACTCGTTCGACGTCTCGTTGTTGGCCGTGCTACGCGAGAAATTCCAAACAGCTTTGAATTTTACGACGTGGCCGTATCGCGTTGAATATCGTTATGTATTTTCACGAGGCGATACGTCTCTCTCTCGCTCTCTCGCACGTACTTTTAAATGGAAGAATCTCTGGCGGAGAATCCTTTTTTCTCTCCTTTTTCCTTTTTCCCTTCGATTCGCGTTACGACT
>JAITYT010000873.1:330848-346759 GCA_025433975.1 Liostenogaster flavolineata | reverse complement strand
GAGAGAGAGAGAGAGAGAAGCGGCAAAGAGATCGAGCGAAAAGATGGAACTAGTGGAGGCTGTAGCGCGGTCGAGCGGACAGATGCGCGGACATCGGACGGACGCATACGCGATGCGATCGGGAAACGCGTCATTTAAATTTTGGCTGGTCGATGCGCAGCCATGGGAAACTTCCCGAGGCGGAATGACACGTCGCAATGACGGCGGCGGTGGCATCGCCGTTGCGACTCTCCCCTACGCCTCTCCTATCGCGAATCGCACCGTTTACGTGCATATCGGGTGCGCGAAACTCGTTAGGAAACGTGCCCAGGCCCTTTTTCGAACGACGATGCGTGCGTGACCACCGCGCGACAGGAGGAAAAGCAAAAAAGGGGGAATTTCAGCCCGAAATTTCAAGGTCCGAATTTACCTCGCTCGCTTTATTTATCTCTCGTTCTGTCTGGGCGACTGTCTGCCTGTCTGTCCGTCTGTTTGCCTGTTTGCGTGTGTGTCAAACGCAACGAGGCTGGGATCATTAGTGACGAGACCCGAATAACTCCTAGTTGGTTTGGACTGCGCCATCGCTTTGTTTAGAGAATACCGAAGTGGCGAATCCTGGATTTTTTTATCGAGTCGCTGATCGTACGTACAATTGTTCGTGATCTTATTCTTTAACTCTTTTAGTGCCGGACGACGAAATATCGTTGTTTGGAAAAGTTTTGAGAAACGCGAAGGAAGATATATCTCGTTCGAAAGGCGATGCAGTTTTTGTTCAAATCGCTGTAACCGCATAATATGCAATTACAGTAATATGGTGTCGACATCGATAAATATTTTTGTCATTTTGAAGTAGAAACATTAACCGTGAAATCTCAGTTATCAGATGCCATTTAGTGTTCATATAAATGCTTCTAAAAACAAAAATAAAATGAAACGAGATAAGTTTTCATAGGAGTTTTTATAATTGATTTACTATCAAAATGACAACAATAACAGTTCATCAAATTAAGACGCTCTCCTTTTATTTTTATCTCGGTCGACCAAGGTGTCTTACAGCGACCCTAAGCAGTGTCATTTCGTAACCGATCGTCGACGCGTGAACTTCGAAGCGTTCGAACACGGAAGACCTGCCGATCGGTCCTCGCCTCTCCTGCCTGTTTGAAGTATCAGGTAACTGTGCATACGCTAACTATATATCTATATTTATATATAGTTATATATAAACTGTAATATAATTTTGTGTAATGTATTTTAAAACAAAGCATGGCGCATTGACCGACGTCGCAATTTACACATTGATATCGTGTTCGTGTCATATTTATTGTATCGTTAAATTAGGTTCCTCGATGATAGCATTTCATTGACTAGATTGTCTTTCACAGGTTACTTTCTCAAATATGACAAAATACAGAAAAGAAATTATTCATTTATCGATTATAATATCCCTTTAATCGTTTAAATAATAAATGACTCTGTTACCAAACGACAGTCTTCATTGAAATAACTAACTTTTGTTATAAATCAAGTTATCTGTCTGATACAGTTCGCAAATAATCTTACGACATCGAAAAATATGCTAATCTGACGGTGTTCTTATAAACAGTGCAGAAGTTTTGTTTTCAAGAGATATAGAAATTGTTTGATTCATCGTTGTAGACGTTACGTTTGTCGTTTGTTATCAATCGCAGACATCTTTGTCATATTTATACGAGTATATCGTAGACGTTACGCCAGATGATAAATATAAACAAGAAATAATCCTTGTAAAAAAGAGCCAAGTCACGACAGCCATATACACAACGACATCAATATCCTCCCTTTTCCGTTACTGTAAATAAGCACTTTTCAATTAACGAAACCGATCTCTACATATTACTTCGGATAGAATACATTACTCACAAGTTTTTAATAACAGTCGATAAGTTTCAACTGCACTTTTATATGCAACTATGTTTTTATTACGTTTTCGCTGCGTCTAGGCAGTCTTTGAGTCTCTTGTCTCTCGAATAGGCACTAATTTTGCGTCTGGTACCAAAAGGGTTAAGATTCAATCGATGCTCCAATTGCACTTTTTCTAGGCGATCGCGCATAACAGTTTTGTCACTTCGTTAGATCGTAAGATCGAATCTGCTGGTCTAAATTATGGATTCTAGTTTTATTACGAAATTTCCATCCTAACTGAACGTTTCACTTCATTGGATATTATCAATTATCATCGACAGACGCGCGATTGGACAGCTGGGTGAAAAATATTCTACCGCAGCGAAATCAATTCCGCTTTCTCAGACCGTATTCAACGAAGTAGTTTTCCAGGTTTCGTCGACGTTGCAACGTTTGCAAAGAAAGGGAAAGAACAAAAGGAAAGGAAAGGAGAGAGCGAGCGACGAGAAAGAAAAGGATGTCATCCAAGATAGTCGTTCTCGCTCCTATCCTACGCAACATATCGGAAAAGTGTCGATGAGCGGATAACGCGCGTTTAGTTTGCGACGTGTGCGAAGGAAACTTCGAGCCGTCGAGAAATTATCGATTTTACGCCGATGGGAAACTTTTAGCCAAACTTAATTGCGTGACACGTTCCGAATCGAAACGATTCGAAGAACGATTCGTCCCGCGGCGACCAACTTTTCGTTTATCGAAACGTCTGTCGGCTTCTCTTAGTTTTACCTCGAGGTAATCCAAAGGCGAACGAAGGAAAAGAATAGATGGAAAGAGAACGAGGAGACCTTTTCTGGATCCCTCGAATAACGCGCGATTCGAAATAGTTCGACTAATACGAAAAATAAAAGAGAAGGGAAAAGGATGCGTTTTCGATGACTCGTTCGCGTAAAAACGCGAAACTAATATCTTCCAAAAGCTGCTCCGCGCGAAAAGCGCGCTCGTTAACTTTTTCCCAAGGGCGTCGAACGAACGAACGAACGAACGAACGAACGATTGATTTTGGTACCACGCCGTAGACTTGGGCACGTAATGATACGCGATTGGTTTTCGTCGTTACACCGACATCTTCTTTGGCAAGTCGTTCGTGGACCAACGCGTATCTTCTTAAGATAAGACTCGAACGATCGACGAAACTTCATTCGCTGTTGATTTCTCGTAATTTTTCGCGACAACAGGTCGCGTTGTATTATTTTTATTTGTATCGCGATACGAAAAATACGAAAGAAAAGACGTATCTTTTCTTTGAAAATTTGCTTCCAGTCGATTTATTCCATGCGATCGAATAACATCGACAACATCGACGATGAAACGCACAAGTTTACGGGCGCACGCCTCACGCGAAAAAATAACAAACGAGAGGTAAACGCAATAAATGTTTCGCAATGGGCCAATATCGAGCCTGTCCTTAGATTTCCGATCGATCGACCGCGATTCTTTAATAACCTCACCATCTCGCAAATAACGAATAAAATTCGTCGGGGGATCGTTCCCTCTAATGATTTTTCCGCGCAAACTCGTTCCGAACCGCCAATTATCTTTTCGCGTGGGAATGCGGGTATACCCGCGGCGCAAAAAGCGATGTAAAAGGAATGCATTTGGCAGCAAAATTGCGTCGTTCAAATTTCGACGGGAGGCTCGAAGCGAAATGGTGTGGCGCGGCATAGCGCGCCTCTCCCTTCCAACGCTCTCTCCTTCTTTCCTTTTCTCTCAATTTATCTGTCTCCTTCTATCTTTGGTTCGTTCTCTCCGACGGTGGTTTGGCCTCTCTTTCTCTCTCTCCCTCTACTTTCATCATTCTGTCTCTTTCTCCCACCCACTCACTGTATCTTTTTCTCGTTTCGTCGATTACATCGATCTCTATGCGAATCTAACCATTTGGCTCGATATAATGTGGCCCGACCTTCCCGTTCGATGGAATACAAGCGAAGTTACGACCCTGAGATACGTCGATTCGATCGTCCAACGCGTTCAGTTTCACGATTGTGATTATATTTTATTTTTTCGGAATTTTATTCTCCCGCTTTCAAATAAAGAGACGCGATATGCGTCGTAAATTAAAATTTCATATCG
The DNA here is from genome assembly GCA_025433975.1 of Liostenogaster flavolineata. NCBI lineage: Eukaryota > Metazoa > Arthropoda > Insecta > Hymenoptera > Vespidae > Liostenogaster > Liostenogaster flavolineata. Next base: position 342,772 of record JAITYT010000873.1, on the reverse strand, counting down.
ATGTCTATCGTCGAAATTTTAACCCGAATTTGTCGTAAAAACGCGTTCCGTCTTTCATATCGAGCATTTACCTCGACATACGATACATTTATTTGATGCAACTTCCGTGATCTTTCTCTTCTATTCCTAAACTTATCCACGCTGCAAACCGCATCTATCGTCGTTTCGTTCCGCGAGGTTCCGTTTGGACGGAGGGTTGCTATGGATTTCGCATAAATTGTAGAATGGAAATGTAAGTCAGAGCGAAACGAATTTGGTATCCGGCTGCGTTATTCGAATCTAAGCCGTAGGTAGGTTGGTGGGTAGGTACGTAGGTAGGAAGGTAGGGGAGGTAAGAAGGGTAGATGGATAGGAGGGCCCAGGAACGAAGCAAATCGAAAGCTCCACGACGTCGACGTAACATCGTTCGCATAATGCAGTTCAATGAAAAACAATTTCGTCCAGGAATCCATTCGAGTTGCGTCGATGATTCGCTTTCTCGTTTTATATCGATGTTCGCGATGGTTCGCGACGAGCACGATTTCTCGCGAAGAAGAAATGTAGAATTACGTTTTCATCGTGGATCTTCGTTTTCGAGATAATCGACCGAGAAGTTCCGTCAACTACGCGTGCATTTGACTGTCGAGGAGGGTCCGTCTGAAGGAGTCTCGTCTCGGGTAACCGCGTTTGTAAATGTATCATAGTCGAGTTACAACGCTGAATTCCATTAACGGTTAAATTTGATCGAAAGATATTAAAAAAATGAATCGTTTATTTTTCACATTTATCGTTATTTTCTTCTAAATTTCCAAGCGTACATTTATTTTCAAAATTTGTTTTACGATACGAGCAACGTGCAAACTGTTACGACATCGTGTAAATTGATATACAAGATTTAACAGGACGGATCAGCAATTTGCTAAATGCATTATTAGAATTTTCCTGTTATAATTTGATATTCGCCAAATCGTGCTATTATTTACGCATGCGACCGAAGTAACTATGTACGATGAGATCTGTTTATCCGACACTCGCTGCCAGTCGAATATACGCAAATCTGATAAAACTTTCCCGTAAATATTCTAAATAAGAAAATTCCAAATTAAAAATCGTTACCATACATTTTCGACTAATTCTTCGACGAAAATTTTTATACGCAACAAATTCCAATAAAATACGTTCCTGAAATTCATCCTGGATATCATCGTGATAGAACGTTGAATCACGTATCATATCATGCGGCTTAGCGCACTAAGTTGATTTAATCAAGATATAATATTTGTTCAATCGCGTTGAATACAATGAGAATCGCGAACTTTACCTCGTTCCAACTTGTTATATCGTACACCAACATCGAGAATATTTCGTTAACGAAAATGCATCATTTTTTAAAGTAGTATCGTATTCTCGAATTAACAATTACGAGTAAGTTAGCTTTTTACAAACCGGGCTACAACAATACAATCCTTGATATTTCGCTTTGCTTAAAATGTAAGAGCAGGGAGAAGAAAGGGAGCAAATAAAACTTTCCGCGAAGGAAACAGAAGCCAAAATATCGATCTTCCGAATACGTAATTAATGAAAATACAATTATAGTGTTTCGTCTCGGACAGCCAGTAATTCGATAGATACAACGATGCACAAAGCAGCGTTTCGGGCGTCTCTGCTGAAAACGCAAGCAAGCGATGATTAGCGTAGGAACGATACGATGTCCAGCAGAAAATTCATTTAAACGCGCGTAACCACATCGATAGACCTCTGCCTTTGATTTGGATCGCGTGAGAGTCGCAAATTGAAATTATTTTCCATCATTTTAAATGGAATAATCAAGTTTCACCGACGTACAAATATACTTGCAATATACTTTGCGCAAAATCTTTGGGGCGTTATCTCGTTTAATCCAAACACGAGATTACCACTGCTTGACCAACGAGATGCTTCGGTGCTCTACTGAATCGATATCGAATAAAAAGTCAGTCGATAGCTAAAAGCATTCGAAAGTTACGACGCACGACGAGCGTCGACCCTCGACGAATCCTTGGATGTTCGTGACAGTCGCATCTGGGATGTTACAGGAAAAAGTACGCAATATTTTGCACGCTCGCTTGCCAACACCCGTCAGCCACGTCCTCGATACCCAAAACGCCTAACCCACGTCGTATCTTCTTATCAGTCGAAGGAGGTTGGTTCGAGACTTTCGATTTTATAAATTTTAAGAGAGATCGACAAAAGAGCCTCCTTTCGATAGTTTATAGACTTAACGCGTCATTGCGTTTCCAGCAAAGCTTTAAAACGACGCACCAACGAGGAAATGCAAGTGGATAAGATTATATCGAGCAAGGAAAAAAAAACAAGAATGAATAATAGCAGAAAAACTTAATTAATCCTTGAAATTCCTATTTTCGATATTATATTTCTTTGGCTAAGTTCTTATTAGAATGTGACTGATGAACGCGCGATACCTTGGCGTCTAGCACGTTATTTCGTTTAGCACAGGTACAGGCAATCGTGTTGTTACTCTTATTACGGTTGTCTTCGCAATACGATCAACGTCGATCGAGGCAAATGGAAGAGCAATGGGTGAAGATCCGGGAGAAACAGGACGTATCGTGAAATCCCTGCGATTATTTCAAGGCGACAGATCACTCCGGAACGATCAGATTCTCGTGCTGGTACATCCAGAACGCGCCACGTTGCCATTCAAATTTTGGCAAGCCCTATATACGAATAGGAGCGAAGTGACACAATGCCCATTCTCTATACATTTCGATTCATCGTTTACATCGATCTCTATCCCGAATTGAGCCATCCAGCGCGACACAATGTATGAGCAGATCTACCGTACGACTGCATTTGTCGTTGGACCAATCCTGTAGCCTTACGGGAACATGGAACCGTTCTCATCCACGCACACGCAAACATCCTATCCCTCTCGGCACGCTGACTGACTAAAACATACACGAACATGTTCATACCTCCGCCGTTTACCGAGTTCCATTTCACGTGACAGTAAAAAAGGACGAGGGGCTAACAAAACCGCCACTTCGCTCCCCTCCGTTACTTACGCGACATTCAAATCACGCAGTTTTATTTCCAATTTCTTCGTTCGTGGAAACCGATTTTGGACGGCGCAAGGGAGTCGGAGTGTCGATAAAAAGAGAAAAGGAACCTCTAAAAGGATGCAGCAATTTTATGCAAACAAAGATCCAATTTCCAGCGAAAGAAAGGATGTCATAATATAAATTCTAATATTAAACACGACAATATAAAGCCCTAGAGCAAGATGTACAGACATAGGCAAAATCATCGAAAATCGTCAAAATCCGAAGGTAGGAAATTGATAACTTCGAGACCAATTTCTTACAGATCTCGACGCGAAGAATTCAATCCCTGTGTCTGTTTCTCGAAAGAAGAAACGTATAAGTAGGTACAGCTCGAAAACGCGATCGTAATTTTACTTAAAACCTTACAAAACACGTTTCTAGCGATTATAAGCGCTCTTTTCACCGGAAAATAGCACACGAGCGGAAGAAGCGATAGAGCTAAACAAAATAGTCCGCGTTTTTAATCTTTCTACGTAGAAATGTAAAATGCCTCGATTTTCGATCGTTAGAACGACGGGAAACGCTTAGTACGATTTTTACACGAACTTTTATTAAAACGACAATTATAATACTTTGCTACGCTGTATCTTTTCGCATGGCATTGCTATGGAAAAATGGCCTGCGGGAACGAATTTTAATTTTATATCCCTTTTTCGCGTAACTATAGTGTTAGATTACAAAGATTTGTTTAATAGTGTTGAAACTTTGCCGGCGGCACTCTCTGATGAGTTCACATTATTAGAAGATTACGCGTAGAAGTCGTTCTTTGCTTCGTCTCACTCTGCCTCTCATTATCCCTTTCTTTTTTGTACTGCTTCTCTTTATTTCTTTCTTTCTGCGTGGTCTAAATACGAAGAATTTTGAGAAGGATTTGTATAATACGATTTTGATTGTAATGGCGAATATTTTTTGCAGATTGTAATAGCTGACATCGTTTGAAATGCTCCAGCTTAAAGGGTTAATAGGGATAATGGCTACGTAAGTGGTTCATCATTAAATTCACCATGAGTCGGAATGTCATGAAATATCAAAAAACGATATAACAATTTACCAAAATAAAACTTTAAATTGTCGTTCCAACGAAATGTAGAACGACGTCAATGTGTAGTCCTTTAGTGTAGCTTTTAAACCTACATTTATATCAAAACAATATATTCGTTCAGTAATGTAGTACTGAATTTATTGTGGTTCTACAGTGCCGTGTTAAACGTTGTGATTTCCAAGATAGGTTTGGAAATTGATAATTGATAATACAAGCAAACCAAAAGTGGGAATGAGGAAAAGGTGAGCCAGATTATTGGATGACTAAAATGGTCTGGCGAACATACTACGCCATTCCAAGAGGAAATGACATTCGTCGCGCTCTTTGTTCGTCTTATATCAACTCCATCTGCCTTCCTTTTATATCTTTTATACGTTATACAGCTGCATATCACCGATTATTTCGCAAGTGCTCTTGACCAATGTCAGGTATCTTTTAGATACGCTTGGTTGGTCGATGGTTCGTACTTGGATAACAACGCACGTCGTACTTGCTAGCGTAGTCACACAAATGTACTCGCGTGCATTCGTATACATAGATGAAGAACACAGGCATATATACGTTGTATACTTTTAGAATGGCATTATGCAAAAGTTTAGCGGCGTAACTTTAAGCGAACGCGAACGAAAGTTTCCGCGGCGTACCATTTTCCGTATTGAACTGGAGCAAATAATTACTGTCAAAGTGCCGCTGCGTGGAAATTCGCTTTTGCGTCGAGAGTTCGAAAACACACTCATTGCTCGTTTGCTTTCTTTATACCAGCAACTTCGAATTTTAAGAAAATTCGTCGGTGGCCTTACCTATTTGCGATCGATTTCGAAAGTTTCCACCGGATCTGTGGCCCAAGCCGACCGTAGCTATTGCAAGCAAACCGAAAATTTCGAGAAGCCTCCGCTTCCTACGCTCATCGAGCCATTTCGTCGAATTTCTGGTCGAGGAGGAAAAGTAGGAAGAACCGATTCGGTGACATAAATTTTGCGAGTTCAAGGATTTCTTGGCAGGAGATCGCGGTGAAAATATTTATCGAAATTTTCCTCGATATTATCAGGAGTTCGATCGTGAGAATTTGATCGTTTAAATATCTCGCGTGACGCATACCTGGCGTACGATGAGTACGAGAAGGAGTTGATCCTTTCCATCGTCGTAGGAATACGAATAAAGACGATTCTATTCTCTTACTACTCGAAGCTTGGTCGATTCGCCCTGAGAAAAGTTCCAGAGCGACTGGCGCGTCTCGAGGAGACGCTGAAAATTTATTCGTGATACGACGGATCCCGCGGTGAGAAGGACACTCGTCTGTCTAACCAACGATAAAATTGAAAAAGGAATGCAAGTCGCTCTCGTCAACGCGAGGAAGAAGAGGACGAAGAGTCGAGGTAAACGAATTCGAAGAGGCGCCGTTCGCGAGTCGTTCGTCACGGAAACGCCCTCGCAATCCTTAAGTTATTCGAGGGATATCGCCGAAGAGATTCTGGAAAAGAGATCGGTATTTAGTCGGTACACCGGGATATCGGGAAGGAAAAGAAGGCAGGGTGTCTGGCGTTGGTGGTGAGGGTAGGATAACATCGAAGCATCCCGTTCGATCGAGCAGCAATGGAATTTCTTCGATTCCACGTAAGAATCCACCTTGGCTTCCTCCGTGCTTCCTTCCTTCCTTCCTTTCTTACCCTCCTCTCGACATCGACACCGAAGAAAAATCCTAGGATCTGCCGGAGCGTCGACTTAACGACCGGCATGGTGGGGATAATAACAACGATCACGACTAGGTCGGAAGAGCACGACCAACCACTAGGACGAGGCCAAAGTCGAAGTCCACGATGGTGCCGGTGCTGGTGCCGATGCTGGTGCTCGATCGCTCGGTAAAGTGGGGGTTTTAGCGTGGTGGAAGCTAGTCCAAGGGAGAGAAGAGGTTGGGGTGGAAGTGGGAAGAGGAGGGGAGGGAGGATCGCGTTTCGCGGGAGCGCAAACGGTTAATGTTCCGATGGTAAGGTGGATGAAGAGGAGGAGAAGGCGAAGGGCGGGGGAGAAAGAAACGTTCCTAGCAATCCCGAACGACCGAGAAGGTTATTCCAGGTTGAACGATAGCGCCAGAAATAAGTACCAGCTCGACGTTGGGTGGAAGGAAGCCTCTCCATTGGACACGGGAATTGGATGTTCCTCGATAGAGGGGATGAATCGACGGCTAGCACCGAGCTATTCTTTACCGCGTATTGACCGTGGGTAAATCAATCAGGGACTGTCGTTTCGACCTCCCTGATCAGGTTCCGCCTGATTGCTACTGTACAATGACACTAATATATATATATAGAATGATGGAGAGAAAAGGAGGGAGCGACGTCTTCTTTTACGCTAGCTTGTCCGTCTGCCAACCTTTGCGCGCTTTTTTACCTACGGATTTAGCACAGACCGATGGTCGAACCGATCGCGACGATGAAATAAAAGGAGTCGAGATGAAAAGGGGACTCATCGAGGTTGTTTGCAGACTAGCAACTATCGCGATTCGGTCGGTTCTTGCCGACATGGAGCCTCGTTTCTCCCGAGAATCTATCACGAACGATTTGCGACGCCTTGCATTTCGAGCGTCGTCGTCCGTCGTCGTTCCCATATTCTCGACTTTATCGCGGAAAAGCAGCTACCTCTGTCAGACCTCCTTCTCTTCGTCCCCTTTGCGCTCATCTTGGTTCGTTCGAAGAGGTTCGATCGGTCGGCTAAAAGCGCGGAAAGAAGGAGAAGAGACGATTCGACGACCGAGAAGGAAATAAAAGGAGAAGATCGAAAAGGAAGATATCGCGTTTGTGATATCCCTTCGTTCTTTTTTTCTTTCTTTTTTCCTTTTCTTCCCTTTTTCAACTTTCCGCTTTTTTCCGTCGTTCCTACTCTCGCAGGTTTGCGCGTGATAGTTTCAGTTTCAGCGTTTCTCGTTGAAAAATTAATCTCCTCGTCGTCGCCGTCAACGTTGGATTAATAAAAACTTCATTAAAGCGCGCGTGTGATCGTACAATGTTACGCGAGGAAAGTTAATCGCGACGGTACGACGAGATTATCGGTACGGTTTGCGTGTCACCGTTTCGCGTCGTACGAAGGATTCGAAAATGATCGCGGAGACGAATCGAGCGTCTTTGTCGCGTAACCCGATTCCATTTATGTTAATTCCCGCTGTAAGGTGAAATTTTCAACCGAGGTAAATTCAACGCGTATCTTGTAAAGCACATTTAATTTACCGAAATAAATGAGATCGTGTTTGTCGCAATTTGCGTGGATCTGCGTGCATGTAAAAAGTAAAATCTACGTACGTAAGTGTATTCATGACGGAAAATGATAATTTTTCTAGCGTAGAGATAACATTTATTCTCTATAATGTTTCTTCGTCGTGACGGAAAATAGACCAATGCGTAAAGAATTGAGCTTGCCAGCAATGAAAATCGAGTTCGAATCGATCGCGGAGAATTTTTTCCCTTATCCTTATGGAGATTCACGTTTCTCGAACGAAGAATCAATCTCGATCCGTGGAATTGTACGAGTTCGAGCGCGTAGCTGAAAATATTCTGAAATTCGTGCGCGAGTGGAAGTGATTCCACGTCGCTCGAGATCTTCGATGAGGTTGAATCGAAGAGCGATTAAATAACCTGCGACATTTATCACCGTTACCACGTTCGTAATTCGAAAAAAGACCAACGATGATGAGAACAATGACGAGGAGATGGACGCGCTTTACCTCGAAACATTCCACGTTTCCGGCGCTTTCCATAATCCAGTTCGAACGATTCTAGCGAATTCGCAGCGGGCAGCGGGGGCTTTATTAAAGCTTCTCATAAAGAGATTTCGCGGTGGATTCGCTTTAGGACATAGGCGCGTTACCGTCCAATCGATAAAACAAAATTGCAAGTTTTGAGTATGCATGGCTCTGATCACCATATTTATTAAAAGCGAGGCGTCCCCCTCCTCCCGGCTCATCCGTCGTTTTACGAACCGCGATTATAAATCGAAAAATTGGATCGCATGGTCGGGATTTAACGTTTTCACGTCGGCGGTTGGACAGCCAAGAGACGAGAAAAAGGAGGAGAAGGAGGGGACGATAGAAGACGTCAAAATTCTCTTCTCCGCGATCGATACGTACACTTGACTCGCGAATCGATCGACGACTTATCAAAGATTTTATCTCGGACGCTCGATGGACCGGCGGGTAACATTCTTCCATTTCTTTTCTTTTTCTCCCTCTTTCGCGCTGCTCGATGTAAATTTTAGCTATACGATGTCGTCGTAACGCGAGTGGAAGCATCTCCCGTCGGTGTAAAAATTCGTAAACGCTCGTAAAAACGCGTCTTCCAAATATTAATCGCCACTTGGTCGTTTACGATGGCACGGCGTATCGGTAGGAAAACGCTGTCGCGGTAAAACAGGGGGAAAAAGCGGGAAAAAGGAAGAACGGCACGGTCTTCGTTCGCTCGCAATAACGTTCACGCTCGAATGAATAACGAATTTTTCTAATTAACTGGAAACGTCCCTGTTACTTCTCTCTTTTTTCATTAAATTTCGCGAGAGTCTCGCGACTAATCGCCCTGAATTATTATCCAATGCGGGGAGTAATTTTACAGGGTGGCTGCGACGACGATCGCGAAATAACAACCGCCTTTTTTTGGCTTGCTTCATTGATTTATCTTCGATAAATTGTAGGAAGACGCGAGAGGAAACGATCGTACGATTGTCGCGAAATCGTACGGATTAAATCTCGGAAATTCAGAAGGGAAAATCGTCGTCGTCGTCGTCGTCGTCGGCTTCGATATCGCGGTAACGAGGCTAATAATTCGCGCTTACAGCCGGCTTTGCACGCATACGACCAAGCACGATGTACCACGGAGGACAAACACAGGGACACCGTCGTAGTGGAACCGGCGACATCGTGACCTCGTAAATTCGCCTCTCCTGACGTACCACCGCGTATCACGGGCTTCTCTTCGTCCTGCGGCCCCGACACGCTTCCACGCGCGCCTCCTACGCGCCATTATTATCGCGTACCGACGCGTTCCTCCTCCTCGTCGTCGTCCTTGACTCGAATTTATAGCGAACCGATTCCTGAACGCGCATCCCCGTCGAGTCGCGGAAAATCGAAGATCGGATTCTTTAGCTCCGATGAACGAATTCCGATGAAAATCGTGGCACCGATGCCTCTTCTAGATCGTTTCTAAGTTCGAGGCACGATTTTACCTCGTGTCGTGAAAAGCTCGAAAAAACGGACCATCTGGATTGCTTGTGACTTTTGTCACACGAAGTGCATGTATGTATACTATAGGTATGTACCTATATGTGTACGTAGGGGTTGTGTAATTTGGCATGGCCAGGAAACGGAAAACAAGTCAGTCTTTCGACGACGATTATGCAAACATGCTAAGTGTAAGTCGTGTGTGTAAACTGACGTTACTATTTCTGTTATTATAAAGTCTTTCATTCATTATTCGACTGCCTCCTGCTCGATGATCCCATTCAATCATCACTAATATATTACAAATAATGTACATATATTAATAAATACTACATTCTTATCTCTCTTCTTTCGTCCTAGCTTACGGTACACACCGACTACGTCTAGACGTTCTGGATATTTATCGAACAAACGGGCGAAATTATTCCATCGTCTGGAGAGTCAAATCCGAGATTAACGTTCTCGTAGGCAACGAAACGGGCTCGAGCCTTCCTACGGAAGAAATATCGGGCGTGGTGCACGCCTAGCTGCTTCGACGACTACGAGAGCCCGCAATTAGGTAGGAGAAGCGCGTTAGCGTCTCGTTGGCGTGTTTCGAATCGACGAGAATCCGCGACTCGCCGACGACTGCACAGCCACGAGTACTTCTAGTTTCCTCTTGTCGAGGCGAGCGCCTCGATTCAACGACTCGGTGGCTCTCCTAGCGCGAGTCACGATCGTTCCGCTTCGTCGAGTAACGACGAACGTCGTCGATCGACCTCCGCCTTTCTTCGATCACCACGACTTCTCTCGGTTCACTCGATCATGACGATCGTAGCAATCTCGATGATTCCACATCGACGCTGCCTTCGTATCATAACTTCGATACTTTCGAGAACACGAGGACAACGACGAATAAACGAGTTTTCGGATTTACCGCGACTCCTTCGACTGGCGCGATTACGATCGCTCCTAGTTAGCCACGGTTTTGCTAATTAACGCGTTCTACCGGGGTAGGATCTTTTTTCCGTCGGTTTCCCGTAGATCTGCTCGTTACGACGGCTATTTCAAGGAAAGGAAAGGAGAGAGGGAGGGAGAGAGAGTCACGTAGGGTCGACATTTCCGCTCTAAGGCTGGACTTATCGGACTTACGCGCGACGAACTTTAGGATCAAGTGGAAAGCGCACGACAAGAAGCCACGTCCTTTCCCACTCGAGCATTTCCGAGCGATTCGACGTCGTCGTAGCTACGTCCTAACTTGGAAGCCTCGAGAGCGCCCGAGTGCCGAAATTTACCACGACCTGGTCTCTCTATCTCTCCCCCTCGTCTCTATCTTCCTTCTCGTACCCCTTTCGAAGTAGTGATCTCACTCGGTCTGGGCCTGCAGCTGGTGATCGCATTAAAAACTTTCGGCAGTCATGATTTTCCGATTTCAATGGTCGGACACCTGCGAGGCCGGTTAAGAAGATGGCCTATTCGAAGATCGTTGGAATTTTACGATTCTTTAAATCGAGGTCGTAGGAAACGTCGGCCATTCGTACGAAATCTCTGTCGCTCTCTTTCTCTCTCCGACGTTCTCATTCCTTCCTTTCGTTCTTCTCCGTGGCCTCGAATCGACGCTAGAAGAGGGCAAGATCATCGCGCTCCGACGCTTTATTCGACGTTTTACGCCCTATCCAACGCGTTATCTAGAGAACGTTAAAGTTTTTTATCGCGCCAAACGAAAGAAGCGAACGTCCCTTGACCAACGTCGCATCCCGTCGTGGTCCAACCCAACGACTCAAACGCCCTTGAATCCATTAAAAAGTCTTTTCATCATTTTTTCCATTATGTCCTTTACTTATTTTTTGTCATTTGTCTCCTGTCGTTGGACTTACTTACAACGATCCGAACGATGCTTTCGAACCGGATGAAAATTCCCTGGAGAAAAACCTTCGAGGAAATTTTTGAAGCGTAGAAATTCGTGGAGAAATCGCCGGAAAAAGAGAAGACGAAGAGAAAGGAGGAAGAAGGGAGACGAAACGGAAAATCACGAGCGCGTTCGAGCGCGCAACGACAAAATAAGCGCGTAGAAGAGACGTTGATCTCGCAAGCGGTACGCCGATAGCGGTAGGAGTTAAGCGAGCGAGGGATTCTTACTCTTATTGTCGAGACGTTCGTTCCTAATGAGAAACGCCTCGTACGTTCGCTCCCGTAACATTAATCTTGCATCGCGTGGTAAACGTCTCTCGGATCGTGTTTTGCCTCGTATCTTCCTATGCTTTTATCGGTCGGCGAAGCGTCTCTCGCCTCGACGACTCGGCGGAAGAAGCGAGCGGCTTTCGAGGAACGTCCGAACCCCCATGAAGACTCGTCGATTTTCACGGAGTCCTTAATCGCTGAAAAATAGCCGAGGGTAAGGATTCGTTCGAGAAGGTCGAGAGGAGAAGTAAAAATGCTTGGAACGACGAGAGGATCGACGTGGCAGAGGGCGGAGGCGACCGCAGAACGAATTGCTTCGTTAAAAATTCACGTTAAGCTGCGAGCGTGTCGGTAAGAAAGTCGCTCTTCCTCGAAACGACGTCAAAGGTGTCAACGTCTGAACTTTTTTCGCTGGATCGTCGCTTTTGATCGGACGAAA
>JAITYT010000873.1:269480-295333 GCA_025433975.1 Liostenogaster flavolineata | reverse complement strand
CCCCCCCCCCCCTCTCTCTCTCTCTTTCGACGGACAAACGAGTTTTCTAATTTTGCCAAACGACGATTAGATCGAGCGTGCGCGCATTCTCCGTCCTCTGCTATCTATCACCGCCACGACTGCGATTGTCTCTGTCATTTCATACTGGAACTACTCCTGGCATTACGACACTAACACAGGTACTTACGTTCGCGTTTAACGGCGCACTGCGCGCCAAGATAATTTCCCGAGAATTATCTTCTCCAGCCGAGTCGTGCTTTTTTCGTAATTTATCACGCATTTATCGGCGTTAATGCGAATCTCGAAAGTGCGAAAATTCTATTTATTATCCGAAGAACGGAACGCTGCCGTCGCAGGGTCGAGTTACGCGCAAACACGCACGTAAACACGTACAATTAGAATCGTAAGAGATTGGACGCGTGCTTCCGTACGCTTCCGCGGCTTTCAAGGATTTCAGTGGGTTCGAGAGAAGCCGTAATGAAACTCGTGGTAAGGCGAAGTCGTTGCCGTGCGAGCAATCGATGCGTCGACTCATCTAAGGCGCAACGGCGTCGTCGGTAATTGCCGCGGGGACGGTGACGTCAACGATAGCAATGACAATGACAGTGACAATGACGCGGCAGGCTCGTTCGTTGGAAGATAGCGGGATCTCGTTAACGAGTCGTTTACATCTACGTAACGACGTCGTTATCGTTATCGTTTCCACGAAGACTAGGCTGTGGACGCGCTATCGTGTCGTGATCACCTCGGTCAATACCGCGTCGTTTCCGGAACGAGAGTTCCTCGCGACTGCCGCCGAGAAACGTGAGAAAAAACGAATTCAAAAGAAGCGGGAGAAAAAAATGGAGAGCCGTCGTTTTCCTTTTCGGAGGAAAGGGGCTATCGATTACGTCGAATTCCAGGACGAAGACGAGTCGACGTCGACGTCGCGGAGGAGAGGAAGATCGGACGAGCAAAGACGGGCAAAGACGGGCAAAGTTCTTCTCTCTGTGATACGATTTGACGTCGCAGTCGCGGAGGTTGGGACGCGCATCGCGGTATTACGAGTTTCCTTATTCGGATCGACATAAAGCACCGATGCGAGTGCGCGCGCACGAGTAAACACGTCCCGCTTAGGCGTACGCGGGATAAGCGACATTCTGGATGCATCGGCGGTCGTTAAGATCGTCTCGCGACCGGAGAATGCTGTTCGATAGAAGCGATCGATCTCGGCGTGGAAATCGAGAGTTAACATACTTCGGTCCTCGAGATGGACGGTCGGAGACGTCTCCGAGTCGGTGAGTACGTGAGACTTTCCGATCGGGATGATCCGTGATCGCGTAGGCCAAAGAAAGAGGCAAGGAAGAACTTCGATGGAACAAAATCCGATCGAAGTTGAAATCGGTACTGGATCGAACGAGAATCGCGTCGATCTGCTTTATTTTGTCTTTAGCGACGCACGTAGGCTTTCGAAATCGCGTCCTAACCTGACGAACTACGAAAATCGGAAAGTAAAGTCTGTGCTCGTAAACACCAAATCGACCAACGTGCGCGAGTCGTAATAGCGAATCGAAGAGGCGTAAACCTAAAATTATTAAAAGATCGGATTCGTTCAGGATCGAATTCGAATCGCGGTAGAAAATTTTGCGCGTCGTGTTCAATGCGCAACGGCGAGGATGTTCATCGCGCGAGAGCCGATCGATCGCGAAGGAAGGACATAAAAATGAAAAAGGAGAATATCAACGAAGTACAAAGAGATCGAGCGGAGTGCAATTTCAACGTTATCAAAATCCTCTTCATTTTCGATTTATGCCGTCTAAATTACGTCAGAGAGACGCGCGGCCGTGTTTTAAAGGTCATTTCAAGCGCGACGATCCTACTATGTACGCGCATACGTGCGTGGATATGTACGTCGAGCGTCTGCACGCGTACCTGTAAATAGACACAAACACGTCCGGACACACCCGTGTGCGTACGAGTACAAAGTAGAAACCTGTCGACGCAAAAACGTGCTCCGGCTTGAAGAAGAGAAGCGTGCATCGAGCGACAGATGCAGCAGCAGCAGCAGCAGCAGCAGCGACTACGAAGCGTCGCTCGGTAATTGAGCGTGAATCGTTAGATAGGAGTGGGAAAATCGTCGACTACAATATCGAGGAACTCTAATTTCTCTCTTAACCACGGTGAGGAGGGAGGGTGGGTGAGGGGTACGCCTCGAGTTAACGCGATTTTTCCGAAGGTTCCAGACCGCGACATATGTTCGACACTGTCCTCGTGAACGCGTGCACGCGTTCGCTTCGTTTAAGGATCTCTTCGGAGTTCGTCCCGCGTTCTCCGCCTCCTTTTTCTGGCGCGAATCGCAACAATCGGCGTTACGACGCGTCGTCGTTGAATCGGCATTGAATAGACGGATAAGTGGAGGCGACGGGGAAACGTCGTGAAAAGCGCGACTTCCCGTCATCGGAGCGAAGTCTCCGTTCAGCCCCGATCGTCCACTCGATCGTTCTCAATGAACGCGCATCGAATTACGCGTGGATGAATCAACGATAACGATCGTAATAGAAATTTCACGTAGAGATCGAAAAATGGCGCGTACAACGCGCCCTCGCGTTGCCACCGTCGGCACCCACGATCGAACGTGCGATTTCGTTTCTCATTTAACCAGAACGTTCCGTCGACGAGGACAAATTTTCTAAAGTGGACGAACGCGTCATCGATTCGAACGTTAATTTCTCCCGTGGAATTCCACCGTTCGAACCTTCGTTTTCGACGAAGGATGATCTCGTCTCGACGCGTTCGTCATCCGCGGGATAACGCGATACGAGAAGAAAGACGACAAAGAAATAAGTTTGCTTGGAGCTTGGTGATATTAGGTTGGTGCGTATGAAACGTGGGATTTTTAAGTGCTGCTTATTTAATCAAAATATGCTTCATTTGCTTCGATATGCTTTTCCTAACGAGATTTTAATGTACAGATGCCTGTCTTAAAGAAATTTTGATCTTTAGAATCGATAAACTCTGATATGGACTTTTTCAGACTGTCTTCATTTTCATACCGTTTAGCTCGTGAAAGCTGTTCTAAATGTTTTAAAAAATAAGCTGGATGCTGCATAATTTCATATTTTAATTCATTTAATTTCGCAATCGTTTTGTACGTCGTGGAGGAGTATCGTTCGGTTAGTTCGCGCGGTACCCACTTGTCCACTTTTTTCACCTTGCCAATTTCAGAAAGGTGTCGCGTATCGTTGTACAGTCAACTTTCATTCCGGCAGCAAGTTCCCTCGTAGATACAATTGGATTCGTTTCCACCAATGCTTTCGGAGCATCGTTTTTCACAAACGTTTCGGGTCCTCCACGCGGTTCATTTTGTAGGGAAAAATCAGCAGACCGAAATTTTTCAAACCAACGCTGCATTTTTCGATCGTTAACAGTATTCTCCCCAAACGCCTGGTTTATATCGCGTGCGGTTTTCGCGGCATTATTACCAAGTTTATACTCGTATAAAAAAATTACACGAATATCGCTTGAATTCGTATCCTTCCGAAATTCAAAACGACTAACAAAATGGAACACTTTTGAGAAAATACGACAGTAAACGAGGTTATGTCAAAAACAAAAGCATAACGAGAACAGAGGGGCAAACGTTCGCGTGTAAAGAAAAATCCGACATTTCATGCGCACCAACCTAATATATACCTCAGGCATATCGCGCACCTCGAAACTTCGACAAATTATTATTAATAAATTTGCACGATGTATCACCGACGGACAGCCGTCCTTTGCACCAACCTAATACCTTTCAGCGTCTTTCCGGGGTTTCATCGGTAGACAACGAGTTGCCAGATCGAGCCTGCTCTCCCCTCGTGTCTCCTGGCCCCTTTGCGACCAGACGGGGCCCGACAATGGCACCAGATGCATCGACGGTTAATCGAAGCGGGTAAGTAGGTAGGTAGGTAGGTAGGTGGGTAGAAAATAGGTCGGTAAAGCCGTAAAGATCGCGCCTAATGTCCGACGTTGCGAGTCACTATCTCGTTAGGCTCGTCATTTCGAAAGGACGAAATTTACGAGCGATTCGAAACGTAGGGATAATTACGTCGCACGAGGAACGCGTTCGAGCGGATTACTCGTTTCGACGCGTGTAACGCGTCGAGCAGGTGAACGCGTTACTCGGTCGCGTTCGAAATAAAACGTTCTCGAATCGTCACGGAACTAGAGACGGCCAGTTTGTCTCGTTTTATTTACCGGATTTACAGGCAGCCGCTTAAACGGATTGACGATGAGAGATCGATCGTCTCGGTGAGAAGCAATCTTCGAGCGCACTTGGTTGAATTATCGGCGAATAGAAACGAGTACGAGAGAAACACCTTTTCGTCCGTTCTTGAATTTTCGACTCTTTCGCGCCGCGAATTACGTTCAGAAAATGACGAAGCGTTGGTCGAACTTTCCCATTCCGTGGATTATTTCGTATTCATGAAAGGAAAGTCGAAGGTAAACTCACTTTCGTTATAATCGCGGACATTTCGTCGCACACGTCGACGTTTCGTTTTTTATCGGTAGTATTTTATCGTCTTGTTTAAGGAACAAACAAGGACTAGACACGGGCGTCCAGGCATCGTCGAGTTTGAATTTATCATGGACGCGTCGTGTTCGCGCGTCGTTTCGACGCAAACCGGTTAATGCGGTTGAATTCGAAAAGGAACGAGGGGAAGAGAAATTTCAACGAGCGTGATAATAATCGTTAAAATACAACGTGGCGCGATGATATAAAAAAAAAGAAGCGACACGACGAAATGGACGAAACGAGTCTGAATGAAAATCGTGATCGAACAAAATTTCCCCGGGATTTCGTCCTCCCATTTACCCGAGCCAAACATAGCATCGAGTTCCACCGATTTGGAAATTTCTGCAAATCTCATCGGCGAATTTCTTGACCAATCTTTCCCCTAAATTTAGGCGAAAATTCGGCTAACGCGAGTTGGCCAATCGGCGAAGTAAGGACACTCGTCGAGGATACTTAAGAAAAAGAAGGACGACGATAGACTCACCTAAATAACGACGTCGCACCACCCTACGTCCATTGATGCTGCACCGCGGGTGGAGGCGGTGGCGGCGGCAGAGGCAACGGTCTCTCGAGCACCGGTACCGGCGATACGTCCGGCATCGCGAACCTCAGCTGCTGCCAAAACAACTTGTCACCCCACACCAGCACGGTATGCGATGAGATTCTCTTCTTGAGATCGGCATCGAGATCGCGGGGGCACACACCGCCCACCAGTAGCAATATGACCGATCGGCCCTTGTCCTTGAGCGCGTCCCTCAAGGCCGCCTTGAACTCGAACCTCGCCCACTCTCCGTGAAGGAAGTTCTTCGATAGGACGAGTATCGTGCGCCTGGATGAGTCGGCCGCCTCGGCGACGGCGTCCGCGACGTTACTGCCCGCCCCCAAGTCCCGATAATGGAGACACAGTCGGTAGGACGTCTCGAGACCCGGTACCAAGATGGTCGAGACGAACGCCTCGTCGACCGCCGAGTACGAGATGTAAGCGTCGAAGGGCTTCTCCTGATCCTCGAAGGCTGCCGTCTTGTAGCAAGCTCTCAAACCGCATCTGCTGGCCGCCCAGGTTCTGAGGGTGCGTCGATGCTTGAACGCGCCGCAGACTAGCGCGACCATAGCGAAGACGAGAACCGCGGTGGCTAGTAGTAGCGGCAGGTAGGCTTCCAGTGGTCGAGTCTCGATGGCCGAGCTGGTACCGGTCAATGCGGCGCAATTGATGACCGATCCGTTGGTCGGAAGAGTGATCGGTATGCCGAGGGAACAGGTGACGCTCCTCCAGTCGCTGATCTTGGCACGATTCCGCGCCATCCATTCGCGCACTCGGTCGAGATAGGAGCACTCGCAGTTCCAGGGATTGCTGGACAGGCCGATGTCGACGAGATAGGGATTCTGCTCGAGCTGCCAGAGCGCGAACGTGCCGAGACGATTGTTCTCCAGGCGCAGAACCTCGAGCTGTCTTAGAGGCGTGAACGTACCGTTGTCGATGTAAGACAGTAGGTTGTTCTGCAGATAGAGCTCCTTCAGATTCTCCAGGGGCATCAGTTCGACGCCGTTGAGCACGCCGATCTTGTTGTTCTCCAGATGCAAAATCAGCAGTCGCTTCAGACCGCTGAAGGTGTGATTGCGTATGGCGATGATGTTGCTGTCGTTCGCGTAGAGTATCTGAAGGTTCTTGCGGCCGATGAACGAATGGGAGTTCAATTCTCCGAAATTGTTGCCGTCGAGGTAGACCTCGGTAGCGTCCATCGGCAAGCGTCCCGGTAGACTCTTGTACCCGGAACTGGAACAGTCGACCACGTTAGCCGACCAGGATTGATCGTGATAACAGGTACAGTTCGGCGGGCAGGTCATCTCGCAGTCGCAGGCGTCGAAGTCGCAACAGTGACAAAGGGCGAAACAGTGGGCCTTGTAGGTGCAGAGGAACTGCGAAGGTTTCGCCTTGAGCAGTGGCACGAACGACTGACGACGATCGTACGGCAGTCTGCAGTAGACCGACTCGAGATCCATAACGCGCGGATGCTGCCTCAGCGGCAGGGTATTGATCCTTTGAAGCCACTCGGTGGTACAGTCGCATATGAATGGATTTCCACCGATGTAAAATTCGGGCAATTGCCGGGCGTTGGGCACTTGCGAGAGTTGAAAGGCAGAGAGGTTCATCTTAACGATTTGATTGGCGTAGAGGTCGACCCTCGTGAGATTCCTCTTGTCGAAGAAGGTCTTTGGCTCGACGGTGTGTATGAGATTGTCGTTGACGAAGAGGAGCTCGATCGAGTCCGGTATCGAGCTCGAGTGTATCCTCGTTAGACGATTGAAGGAGACGTCGAGCGTCTGGAGACTGATACCCTGCGGCGCGACGCCGAGATCGACGATAAGATTCTTATGGAGATCCATCCATTGCAATCGTTCCGGCAGATAATTGTAATCGAATTGGACGATCATGTTATCGGATACGTTCAGCCAAAGTAGACCGGGTGCGCTCGCGAATATCCCGGATATGTCCTGAAGTAGATTCGCGTCCAATCTGACCGCTTCCAACGCCGGATTCCCGGAGAAGACGCCGTCCTCCATCGTTTCGATCTTGTTCTGCGCGAGACTGAGCACCTGCAATGCCGGCAATTGCGCGAGATCCTTGTGCGTTACGTTCGTTATCTCGTTGCCCATCATGCGCAGTCCCTCCAAGTTCGACATACCGTGAAAGCCCGGTTTGCTCAGACTTCTAATTTGATTCTCGCCGAGGTCGAGATTCCGTAGCATTCGCATGTCCTTCAGAGCGACCGGTATGGCGTCCAAATTGTTACCGGAGAGATTCAAGCCCTGCATACTCGAGCAATTTCTAAACGCGTCCGGATGTATTCCCTCGAGCATGTTGGAGTCCAGAGCGAGCAACGAGAGAGCGAACAGTCCGTTCAAAGAGTAGACGTCCAAATAAGTAAGACGATTGTGAGCGAGCTCGAGCGTATGGAGATTGCTCATCGGCGAGAACGTGTCAGCCGGTATCGTTTCGATCTCGTTGTACTGGAGGTTCAATATCTGCAGCGTGAAGAGGTCCTTGAACAAAGCCGTATCGAGCTTGCTGATACGATTGTGCGATAGATTGAGCAACACCAAGCGTATCAATCCGGAGAACGTGGCGGAATTCAGCCAAGAGCTGGTCAAGGCGTTACGCGACAAGTCCAGCGCGACGAGTTGATTCATATCCGTGACCAATCCTGGCGACAGCACGCTGATGGAATTGTTTTGCAATCTCAGTTCCTTCAGAGATTTCGCGGCGTCTCGAAACATTCCGGCCGGTAGCGCGACGATTCTGTTTCCGGACAGGTCGAACGTCTCGAGGGATCTCAGTCCGTGTAGCGCCTCGTCCGCCACCATGGAGATAGCGTTGTTCGACAGATTCATCGTTCTTAAGCGCTTCAACGAGGAAAATCCGTACGCCGGTAAGACCGATATCTGATTGTTCGAAACGTCCAACGATTGCACGTCGAGACTGCACGGAAAGGACGCCGTCGTTGATTCGTGCTGTTGCTGTTGCTGCTGTTGCCGTCTCAACGACGCGCCCGATTGTCTCTCGTTGA
Organism: Liostenogaster flavolineata; assembly: GCA_025433975.1. NCBI lineage: Eukaryota > Metazoa > Arthropoda > Insecta > Hymenoptera > Vespidae > Liostenogaster > Liostenogaster flavolineata. Next base: position 287,230 of record JAITYT010000873.1, on the reverse strand, counting down.
TATCGCGAAATCCCAGCTCCGAGATGTCCTTCAACATGTTCCACGAGACGTTGAGCGTCACCAGACTCGACAGCGGGCAGAACAGACGATCGGGCAATTGCCAAATGTTGTTCGACGACAGGTCGATCTTTTCGATCTGAAGTGTGGAATCGAAGGCGCCGCTCTCCAGTTCCAGACTGTATTTCGTCTTTCGTTCGTTGAGCGTCCTTATCGTCAGATTGCGAAGATCTCGAAGGCCGCTCAGTATCATGGCGGGCCAATGAACCAGCTTGCAGCCGGTCAATCTCAGGGATCTCAATCGCCATAGATGCAGAAAACCATCGACGTTCAACAGTCCGGTCTCGCCGTCCTCCGTGTCCTCGCATACGATGTTGATCGAGGTCACGTACTCGCTGGTTGCCTGGGAGAAGTTAGTCCTGAGCGAGTCGTCGCCCGTGTAACGATGTACGCACGTGAGCGAGCCATCCTGCCGCGAATCCCAAGAACAATGCTCCGGTATGTCGAGCCTAGGCGGTAATTCGCTGGTCACACCGAGCACGTGGTAGACCGGCGATAGGAGGAAGTAATGGCAAGCGACCAGCAGCGGCAGCAGCGAGCGCGTACCTCCTCCGCTACGTAGACGCATCTTTACCGAGCTCTTCTTACCTTTGCCTGCTGCTTACCGATTTTCTTGCCACGCGGTATCATCACACGATCGGCCACCGGCCGACTCTCCCTCCTATCTCCTACGATAGCACGATTCTTTTCTCTTTTTCTTCCTCTTCTTCTTCTTCTTCTTCTTCTTCCTCCGTTTCACGACTAAAAATACGCGCACTCGCGAGGATCGCGTATTTCTCTAGATACGCGCACTTATACTCTAAGCGATTTCGTTTCCGGCTTCCGTAGCTCACCAGGGCGATAAAACGTTCCTTTCAAAAGTTTCTTCACGACTGGTACTGTTACCCAAACCGATCTATAATCGCGCACTCTCTCGATCTCTACCTCTTCGACTGTTTATTTACCGATTTATACGTTTCTTTAAGGTCCTCCTCGGTGAACGACGTCCCTCTTGCTCACCGACTTTACCGTCGAAAGCTCCAGCGCGTTCCACTCGATCGAACGGCGTTTTTCGCGCACTCTTCTTCAATTTTGAACGAACGACACTGGGTACGCGAGCACCTCCTCGTTACCAAATTTTCGTTTGGAGCGCCGATTTAACACCGAGGACGAATATCCTTGAACGACCGAGAAGGAAGATCGTCGCTTTGCTATCGATTGGGTACCGACCTCGTCCAGCCGTGTATCGACTCTCATTACGCACGAATTTCGCGCTCGGGATCGACCCTCTTTCTCCAGTCTCGAATCCTCGCGACCGAACTTAACCTCTTTCCTCTCTTATTCACTTCCTACGACGTCTCGGAATCACCGCGTTGATCGGACGCAGTCGCTATCCAACGAGTTTGCCATTTTTCTTGCTAGTGGCACGATCCCACCTTTCTGCTATCCGATTCGATCTAGCTGCTCGCTGAGTTGGACGTAACGGAATCGCCGTTGCGAGCGTCGCTGGCCGTTCGACGACGACGCCTCGAGTCGTCGCTCGGGCGACACTCGTCATTACCGACGCGGCGAGCGCATCGTCGCCGGTGCGATCGTACCCTTGTCTCCTTTTTTCCTTCGATCCCGTCCAGCTCGACGGAAGGGAATTTCGCGCGAGAGATCTTGATCCAACGATCAAGAGCGTTTCGATCTTCTTCTTAGAGACGAGACGCAGATACCGATCGTAGAACGCGACCGAACTCGATACCAAGCGGAGGAAGCGCCAAATCGGCTCCAACCGAGATCGAAAACGACGATGACGATGACGAATGACGAACGAACTAAGAACGAAAGAGTCACCGATTCCAATTGGCCTCGGCAACGTCACGACGTGAATCGCACTACTTCCGACCGTAACGTTCGGTACGGTGTCCGCCGCGCGACTGACGGAACAGATCTCCACAGCATCTAACTCGACGCAGCGTCCACCAATCGTTTCTACCCCCACCACGGGTGGCAGCACTCATACACGCGTCTATTGGCGAACGGAGGGAGCGAGAGCGCGAGAGAGCGCCAGCGGAGGGCGAGGCGAGAGACAGAGAGGCATCGATACCCTAGGCGCACCAACACCAACGCGGCACCGCGTGTCACACGTAAGCCAGTAGAGCGAGCACGCGCCTATCGCGACTCGCCCGCGAGGAACAAGGACGTCCTATGGTTTCATAGAGGCTCTCTCTCTCTTCGTCTTTTCTCTTTCTCTCTCGCTCCAACTTTCGATCTACCCTCCTTTTCTATATGCGACTTCTTCGTTACAGGAACGAAGGCAACACCGACCGACGGCAACGTCCTGTCGAGAAGGACGCTCGACCCGTTCTCTACGATTACTCCCTCTCTCTTTCTTCGCCTCTCTCTCTCTCTCTCTCTTCTTCTTTCTTTCTTTCTTTCTTCCTTCCTCCTTGTAGTCTATTCCTTCACCGTCCTTGTTTATCTTCGTCCTTTCTTTCTCCTTATATTCTCTATCTCTCTCGAGCGCTGCGCTGCTCTTCTCGCTTCTTCTCGGCCCTTCTCTTTCCTTCCTTGTCTTTCTGTCTTTTCTTCTTCTTCTTCTTCTTCTTCTTCTTCTTCTCTTCCTCGTCGTCGGCCTACCGAGAAGAGGCACACGAAGCAAAAGAGCCGCCCGTCACGGAGATCCTCGTGCCGCGAAAGGGACACCTTGCGTCGCGACGCGAGCACCTGTCCTCTTCGCGACGACTACGCTCTGCTTTCTGCCTCTCCTCTCCCTTTCGCTTTTTTCCTCGATCCTTCCTTTCCTTCCTTTATTCTTTTTTCCCCCTCGCGGCGGCCTTTTTCATTCGACTTTCTACGCGGGTTTATGAGTTTACGCCCGTGGCGAATTCAATTTCATTTCTTCACCTCGAATCAGGTGGAAATCAAGGAGATTACTTTGGCTAAATTAAAGCGTGGAACGTAACGAAATTCTCCTCCCTTTCTTCGTCGATTTCCATACGTTTCACGAATCGGAGAATAATGTCGCGCGACTCCGCCATTCCTCGTCCGGTCAAGCACTCCTTTTTCCCCTTAAAACAGTCCTTTAAGCGAATTCACGTTGAACGCGCGATATTTCGAATTACCGATAATATACCGAGATATCGAATATAAAATGAAAATAAATATTTACCAAATCGCGCTGCAATCGACCTGATTTCTCCATATTTCTCGACGTCACAGTCGAGATGCGATTTTGGCATAAAATAATTTAATTGGCACGAAATTCGAACTGTTTTTCGACTCGTGCCGTTTCCTGACTCGTTTGCAGGTTTGACGTCTCTCTTCATCGCGTGCGTCCTACCGCGATCGAGTGAGAGAGAGAGAGAGAGAGAAGGCTAACGAAAGTGACGCACGGTCCTGGACGCGGCAAGGATGAAAGAGGCCCAATAGAAGGGAAGGAAGGAAAAGGTAAGAACGAAAGGTAGCGTAAAAGTAGGAGGAGAGGGGCGATTGGACTGCCGAACTCGCACGAAGAAGGGCGAACCGGTCTTTCCTCTCTCGTCTCGTCGCGCAAGCCCACTGTCGCCGACGCCGACGCCGACGCCGCGAGCCACGGTTATTCAGAGCACAACCCCCGCTTTGAGAAGCTCTCGCAAAAAGGTTTCGATCAATTTTTAAATGGTCGACCGACGTAGCAACGTGTTTCTGCTTACGAAGGAGCGGTCGAGAAAAGGAACCTGGTCGATGCGTAGGTGCATGCGTGTGCGTCTACGAACGCATCGACCTGCGCTTCTCCTTCTCCGACTTTAATCGCGACGTCCAATCGTTCGTATAAGTTCGTCCGTACACTAGCGCGCACAAGTTTTCGACTATCTTCGGAACACGTGGAACAAGTGCGAGCTCCTATCGTACTCGAGGCGACTCTTTTAGAGATTTAGCACGATTCGACGATTTCGGAGCGCTTTTCCCTGGTTCGATAAAGCACGAGGAGACGATCGAATTAAATGTTTAAAATATAGACGATCCGAGCGACGTTAAACATTAATTAAGCCGTCGAAAGGACGCGCGCACGGATTTTATTCTACTCGTACGTTTTAAATAAATACCATTATATCGTCGGAGAGTAAAGCAGCGGTCGTGTTTACTTTGTATCTTTGCCTTCTGTAAACGCGGAAACTCGATGTGTAATTTATACGCTCGCGGATTACATTCGATTCTCCGTTCGAAGCTGTCGCTGCACTGCGAAAACTTATGTGAGACGGTGTAGGAAGGACGCGTCTCTCCTTCTTCTCGTTCTCCTCCATCTCGACCACCTTGTTTCGCCCTTCTACGAGATCGGCTTGGACGTCGATTCATTCTCGTCTTACCTGACAAGTGACTTTCGACTTGATCGATGACGATTCGAAATAGCATCCTACTTTCGCGACGGGACCCGATCAACCTGGGGTGTCGAGATATCCGATCGGCCCGAACGATTTCAGGCGTGCACGCGCGACTAACGGACGTACCGGAGCTCGCCAGATTAAGGCTACGAGAAACTTCGTGTATTGCGATGCCATCGCGATGAAGATCGACCGTTCGCTCGCACCCTGACGCTTCGACTCGCCGCGTTGCTGATGAAATTAATCGCGTCGGGGCGCGTCCAGCGTTTCGTCGATCTCCGTCAATTTCCTCGAGGCTTCCACTCAACGCAATTCGTTTCACAATTCCTCCGAATCGGTGGAAATACGCGACGACGATTTTACAATTCATCGCCGGATTTAATTTAACGCGTCGAGGACGGCACTCTGCTCGCTTAACGCGCACAAATTTCGACGTACATTTATTAACGTCATTAACATCGTCGTTTGTCGTAAGAATATGCGAGGCTTCGTTGCCTTGGTAACGTAACAAGGAAATCGATTTATTTTTTATTTCTTGTCTTGTCAATGTCTTAAAAATAGAAGACTCATGGTCGATTTTCTATATTTTATTAAGGACCGAACGCTGCGATTTCCAGATGCCAGCTAGAAAGATGAAAATTTTTTGAAATAAAGCGCGTACTTAAAGAGCAGTCTTACGATGAAAAACTATCGACGGGGGGACAAGCGTGTAAAATCGGTCGCGGAGGAACGACACGTATCGGTGAATACGATCGTTTTTCGTATCGAGGCACGTGTTCTTTCGCGAGCGCGACTCCGCCGTCTCCCACGTGCTACCGGTACTTACGTGTGCGCTCGATTCTCTCGCGAGCATCCATCAAATGCAACTTAGATTAATCCAATAAACAAGATGCGTACGGTCGAATATATTCGCGATACGTGCTTCGAGTTAGCGAAATTCTCTCGGCCTCAACGATATTCCCCTCTACCGTGACACGATCCTAAATATACCGCGATACTCTCGCTACGCGTGATATTGTTTGCATTATCGCGCTTCGCGCAAACAAACGTCATGTTTAAACAATCACGTTTCGATTTACTCGTTCATCAGTCCGGGATTTAGCGTCCCGTTGAAGAAATTAACGCGATGCGGGTCGACTTTTTCCGCGACGAAGTGCGCGTAAAAACTCAAAAGCAGGGTCATAACGGAGCCTCTTGCGCATCTGTCGCATCGATATCGTACGAGATCGATTCGTGCGTCGAACTTAAGAAGCACGTTGCACGAGTGTGATATATATTATGAAATAATTAGTATAATTGACGATTCACGAATAGAACTGGTGGTTCGCTCGTCGTGGATGCATTTCTGTTGGATAACCGCAATTATTTTGATAACGAAAATTATTTATGCAACGGTCGTAATTAGTTAATAGAACGGGTATCATTAAACTTTTACGACGATATTGTTAGCAATTTGAAGGGTAATATTGGGAGCGAGTATAGGAGTATATAAATATAGAGTTATGAAGTAACAATGAAAAATGGAATAGAAAATTTCGAAATTACGGGGAACGATCGCTTCGAAATCCAGAGAATATCGAAAGGTAGAAAATAATGTTTCAAATATTGTGCCTCGTTGCTTATTTTACTTACAAATTCCGGATACGTTTTATTTGTTTTCCTACGCGTGTGTGAACGTACACGTGGAAGTAATGCGATACATATTTCGTATCGACTGAATATTGTTTCCCGTTACCATCGGTACCAAACGGTATTTGTGTTTGTCCTCATAGTTTACAAAATGGCGAACAACGCCACTGAAAAACGGAAAATGACGAAAAAACGAAGTCTCGACTTTTACAATTTCTTTCCACTTTTCCCACGATTTTTTGTGGAGTAAAATACGAATAAAAAATTAAGCAATCGATTTGTAAAATTGTTTTGACTATAAATCTGGTAATCGAACATAAAAACTCTCGTTTCGATGGTACATTCGCGTAAGTTGCAAATCCTCTAGTAGTCAATAATGAAAAAACAAAGCCTTGACTTTTACATCCTATCCATTTAATTCTTTAAAGGATCCGAACTCAAACCAATTTTCGGTTTCCCCTTTTGAATAAAACATTGATCCTCATTTGATATAAAACGCCTGATAATATCACATAATTTTTCGTATACTGTTCAACCCACTGAGACTTATCAAAAATATACGAACATTCATCCGGAGTAAATATTTGTCGGAGTGATTTAATCTCTGAAAGAATTCTTGTCAATCGTCACGACAAAAATGAAAATTGAAAGTAAAATACAAGAGACTCGAGTAATTTATTACGTTAAAAATCAAAAACTATATATGTCTTTATTTACGCAATCCTGATATTTATGTCGTTAGGATGAATCACGCTTTGCCGAAAGCTCGAGTAAAAGCAAAACGAAATTATGCTCTATGATACGGCGCGTCGCGAGGCGAGAATATCTGGCTATTTAAATAATTAACTCACGTTTTGCATCTGGAGCTACCACTAGGTAGGTAGGCACGGTGTCCATTAAATTCACTTCGCTCCGCCTCACTGAAGAACAACGCGAATAATCATAGTCGCGCATAATACAGGTACGAATATTCTATTACGACTTTTCACGTTGCGATGTTTCTGTAAACCGATGTTCAAAGTCGTCTTTGTTGCGACGAGGAGATCGAGCTCGACGATCGATGGAACTTTAAGAAACGGAAATTTACGCACGCTTCGAACGACCTTTCGAAACAAACAGGACGAAATAATCGCTCGTGTTTCGTACGTTTGAATCGCATCGCCCGTGAATTTGTAAAAAAAATGGTATATTATTAACGAGAATCACAATTCTACGTTGCGATTTAAGAACACGTGTAACGTCCGATGCGATTGTAACGCTAAGATTGAAATAATTTAATTAGGTGGATGTTTTAATAAAGGCCCAAGCATTACCACAGATTCGTTTATTTCTACTTGTCGTCTAACGAATGAATGAAATTAAACTTCTAGAAACAATGCCTTTGTCTTTACAGCGATAAAACTCGCTTGTAAAACTGTAAGCAAGATCGCGAATAACAGGCAGTCCGTAGTCTCTCAAGGATACCGGGTGACAGCGAATTCTTAACCTAGGAAAAGTAAGGAAAAAACGGACTCTCGACTTTTGTGGTCCGTTTACACCCGTCCCGTTCTTCTATACGTCGATTACGAATCTCGTGCTAAAAATTCAATCTGTAAAATTTATTCGAAGCATCATGCGATATCGTATTCGATATCGCTGATATTCGAGTATAAAATATTACATCTCGACACTCTACTCGATTAGGTACGTACCGTAGGTACTTCGAACGCGTATTTTCTCGCTTAGTAGGACGATTCCAGAGTTTTAAAGCGATGAAACACGGAAACTTTGGGCGAAATCGTGCGTAGCAGTAAAATGATTACTTTTTTTGGTACGCAAGCGACCGAAAAATGAATTATAATGAAATAAAACTGTTATCATAGTCATATTTGTACTGGCTTCCTTTAAAACATTTCTGATCGTATTATTTATCGAAAAAAAAAGTCGTACACGGAACAACTACATTTTTTCCGAAAATGTAATAAATTATTTTACGCATCGCATAAAACTTTTCGATGAAATTATTTCAAAATTACGTTTCGTGAATTTATGGGATTTTCGTTGCACGATATACGTCATTCTCGAATACAAGAGTACGTTTTCGGGATTTTCACTATTAATTTTTATCTCCCTTTTTTTTCAAACGTTCAACGTTGTTATCTGTTTCCGCGTTACTTTTTCGAAAGGTATGTCTCTCTTAAAACGAAATATTACCACGCTAAGACCGCGTGGGGTTTCGATATTCTTCGTTGTTACGATTTGTTAGGGTATCGATGAGAATTAGTAAGAAAAATTCCCTGTCTTTCTCGTTGTTTGTAGAAGGAAAGTGAAGAAGGTATTTGGCACCCGATTTTACAGGGACCGTGAACGATAAAAAAGTGGACCTAACATCTCTTCGGACTGAAGAAAAAAAGGTGTAAATGGTGACTTATCGGCTACAAATAAATGCATTAGCGAGGGTCGACCCTCTCGAGTAGTCCTTTCCTATCCGTAATGTATCGGCGGTTTCTAGTGGTTCGAATCCATATATCGTTTAATCTGTCAGGTCATACTTCATTGTTCAAAGACACTAAATAACCCGAACCTAAATTGCCTGCGTGAACGTTTATCGAAGTCGCGAGAGACTTTGTATATCGAGAGCGTTTTAAACGTACAGTACGGTCCACGTTCAATAACGGAAAGAAGAAAACTGCCATCAGGATCCCACGGTAAAAGTAATTAATTTGGAGGAGTATTCGATCCTTTGATCTTTCGAAATTTGTTAAACCTTATTGGCTTGAAATTTTCGCGACTCTCGTCAAAACTTCATTATCTTCAACGATTCCATCGATTCTCTCGATCTAGAAAACATACGCTTTCGGGCCATTGGTACGTAATTAGTTCAAGAGACCATTTAAACGTGATTCGTAATACTCGCAAATTCTCAACTTTTATCGTAAATAAATTAAATTACGCGGTACTGTGAATCGAGTGCTAGAATCCATTCAGAGACTTCTTTGAATACGATTCTACCGTCGATCGACCAAAAGGCACTTTTATCAATCGCGTTAGTTCTCTCCTTGTGCCATCAAGCACAAACTTGACAAACAAAGTCGCAGATCTCGTTGCAAAGAACCTAAAAAAAATGTAGTCGCGAAACAAGTAACGTTTCTCGCTATGATCACGTTTCCAGCAGGAAAATAGCAGTTACTCCACGTATCTGAAAGAAATAATCGCTCTTAAGAGAGAGAAGGAGAGAGAGAGAGAGAGAGAGGGAAAAAGAGGATGGAAGGTAGAGAGGGAGAAAAGAAACGAAGGAAGTATCGCCTCGGTGAGAACGATCGAGACAAATCCTAAACCTTTATCCGTTGAAGGAAGCAAGAGGAAAACCGACGAAGATTAGCAGAGGCGGAAATCGAGCGCACACGCCACCGCTTCCCCACCACTTCCTGGCCCAGACGAGGAAGAATTCCCAATCGAAATTACTCGACGTTTCGTCGAACGATCTTCCAGCCACTCCGGCCACTCCCCACTCCCCCTCCCTCGAGCCCTTTTCAGCGTCTATCGTGCACGGGACGCGGCACAAATTTTCCAATATCCGTTGTCGGAAAAATAACCATGTGCTCGAGCGTCCGGAAACGCGTCGGTATCCTCCAAGTTCCGACCGAAAACTAATAACCTAAGTAAAAGTCGGCGGAAAATGTCGTTCGGACGTCAATACGGTCTCTCGACTATCGGGCAAAACGATTCTCCCCCTCCCCGATAAAGAGCCGCGCTTCTGTATTTCAATGCACGACGATCTTCGAAACTTTTCCATGCAGCGATGGTGGCTGCAACGATGCTAGTGGTACAGACGATTATTTTTAAAGGCGAACATTTGCTGCGAATAATACATAAATCCCATTGCTGGCTGGCTGTCTGGTTGGTCGGTTAGCCGACACGATTTGGCCGCTTCGTACGACTCGATTTGGATCGGCCTGCCGTTAGCAGCCAACCAGCCAGTCAGGCTACGACATCCTTACGACGCACAGCCCCACTCCTGGCAGGTGCTGAAACGATCCTAAGCAAAAGTTCGCACTAAATATCTCTCACCACCTTCCTCTCGTCCACGTTTTCCTTTTCTTACTCTTCTCGCCTCCTTCTCCTCCCCTTCCTCCGTCTCGTGCACCCCACGCACCCCGTCGGACGTCCTTTCCGGTTTCCACCACTGTTTACCTCATTTACACTCAGCATGGATATCCCCGCGGCGATCCGGATAGTTCGAAGATCCGAGCGAAACTGAGCGAACGGATAAAGCGAGACAAACACGGCTGGGAAACGATCTCGAAGAGGACGCTGGGATACGGGCGAGGAAGAGAGGCGGCGGGACAAATAGATCAATATTTATTTTCTTCCGGTAAAAAATGAGTTTCTTTCGCGGCCGAGACTTAACGCCGATGCGTTCACGACTGCTCGATCTCGAGTCCAGCCAACGAGACACGAGACGCACACCCTAACGCGTTAGGTAAAAATTACTCGTTTCCTAACACGAGATTCTCGACGATTGGATCGTTCCAACTCCTTCGGACTCCTGTTTCGTCTTCGTTTCGAAGTCTCGACGAGGAAAAGCGTAGCAACGCCGTGAATTTATTTCGAGGCAATGACGATCAATCGATAGAATTTTTTCCTTATCCAAGGTATCGTTCAAAGGGGCGAGATCGTATTGGACGAGCCGATGACAGGATCCTTCTCGAATCTCGCCGTTCGATAATAGCGCTTAAATCTAGCGTTTGGCGCGGTGCAAAGGGACGTTACCTTGCACCAACATCGACAGACGTTGATAGAGTCTCGATTCTTGGTACGTGCCGAATCGTTCGATCTTCCGAGGCTCCTCGGTCTATCCACCGTTTGTCTTATTTACACTTTGTATCGAGCGTCCGAGTAACGCGTACGTGGCCGCACGGAGCTCGGCACAAAGCCGAGAGAACGATCATGTCCGTCGTCGCGCCTTCAAATGATACAACGAGAGCCGACGCGGGTTCCTCGCGTTTCCCCGAACGAAAGTCGAACTTACCGAATCGAAAGGATATATTCGTTCTCGAATCCGGGGGCATTGTGTCGTTGCTGCTGCTGGTGCTTCTCGTTTCTATCCGTGGAATAACGTCCGAACGATCCGTCGGGACGGCGCCGCGGCTGGACGTTGAAGCTTTGTAAAAAAGCTGCCGCAATGAATGCCTCACCCATGTCAACTTCAACGCGTTTCTTTATTACTTACGAGCGAGCGTTGTACGCCCGCTCGCGATAAAAAGGATTCCAAAGGGACGATAATAAAGTCGAAGGAAGCCGGAGAAATTTGGCCATGAGAGATCCTACGTTTTTTCGTGAACGCGTTTCACACGTCCGAGAGATCGTTTTCGTTTAATACTAAATGTACTAACCGGGGTCAAACGACCCTTTTTTAAACTTTGCTCTAATTGTTCATATTGCTTATAAAAATGGAAATATATGTTAGACTATTTTATTGCTATGTGTTGTACGTTATTTCCTTCGACGAATTAATAATTTCTTTCTAAAAATCAACGTTTGTTTCGTAAGGGATCTCGTTTGACCGTTTACGGTATGATTAGGTATACGAAAATGCTTGTACTTCTAGTGTTAATCCTCGTGTTTAGTATCGTCTCGAAATGGATGTATCGATTTTCCACGATTTTCGAGTAAGTTTTTATCCCTCAGTCGCGTAATTATACGCAGATTTTATCAATGTTAGTAGAATTTTAGTAGCAATGTATAAGATTTTAACAAAAGATGATCTGGTAAAGTGGGAAAGGAGGACAGTGAAAGCAATTATTTTTCTGAAAATAGCATCTATATGTATTCCTATAAAAACTTCGTAATGCTAAAATAACATCACCATTAGCGGAAAGAAAGCACGTGTACGTGACAACGGCCGACAAAGTGTTAAAGTACCAAGCGACTTGGAAAAAATGGTTGAAAAAAATTGTACGCATCGCGTACTAAAAATTTCCCACGATACGATTTGATATAGGATACAAATAAACGCGACACGCATCAAAAGGATGATCCACGAATGGAATATTTTCAAGCAGAGCAAACTGGCGGATTGTGTCGAGCGGCTTGCTTGCTAAAGTCGACTAGCAGCGTACGCGGTGACGAGCAGCTCGTCAACACCATGCCTCGCATCATTGGTGAACCTGGGCAAGCGGTTTGTTTACCAAAGCCCGGTCTGCATCCAAACCGTCCCGGATCAAACAAGTTACAAGGTATCGCGGAGTCCCTAATCTGATCAAGTACCAACCGTTCGAGCACTGTCGAGAGAAAGCTAGAACTAGGACGATGATCGTTGACCGAAACTGGTGATCCAACCTGCTTTGATCTTTCAATGGGATAATTCAAAATTGTTATTTAAGTCCGCGATGATCGATTTTTAACAAAGAGCGTTGGATCTGTAGGGATTTTAAATAAAACGAAGCGATTCGACGCTACTATTTACATTCGAATTATCGATCGCAGTAAGCTAAGAAGATTTCTTCTATTTAACGAGAAAACAGAAATTAGTTGTCCAATTGTACAGCCAAGTGGTCAGGATAAGAAGAAATAAAAAAAAAAAAAAAATTGTAGAGAAATCTCTCGCGAGGAGGAGGACCGCGACTGGAGGAAATTCAAATCCGACATCGCGTAATGTCACGGGGATGTTTAAACACGACCACGATGTCGTAGAACATCCGCGAGGCGACGGAAAAGCCGCGACGTATTCAGAACCTCTAACGAATCCAAAGCTCGCATTTCCAAGGAACACGACTCTCGTCTGGTCTCGTCTTCCCTCGTCGACTTTGTTTATCTTATTCGCACGTTCAAAAGGACGCCACGAGCGACTGGGAAACTTTCGACGGGACGACGACGAGGGGATGACGCGCACCGCGGGTCACCGATTGCCCCAGGACATCGGGGAAAGGTCCCAAGGTTGGCGAGCCCACCTCCGTCCTCAACTTTTCCATGCGATTCGAAAAACAATTAGTGGCAAGATCCGGCTTTGCCACGGCCGTCGCACCCTCCGCCGTCCAAGGAATCCAAGCAGCTTGACGTAAGGGTGGACGGCGAATCGCGCGTCACCGATTCGCAATCTTAACCAGGAAAAGAAGAAGTTTTAATTAAACCCTAGGAATAAGAGTTTAATCGAGCAGGAGGGATTAATTGCTCCGATAGGAGCGGAGAAGCGAAAGGACGAGTCCGGGAGTGGAAAGTCCAAGCTGGATCCAAGTGAAAGGGTTCAAACGTACGAGAGGATTAAAGGGTGGAATGTCGTTTTGTCTCTGTCCCTCTTTCGTTCGTGGCTTTTCGCGACGTACCACGGACAAAACGACCCGCATAAATACGCACGCGTATCCCTCGTCCGTCGTAAGGGCGGATCGCCTTTTACGTTTGTCCGCGAATCCATGGTCGACGCCCGTATATCGTTCGAGGGATCCCAGGATTTTCTTCTGCGTTGTTGGCCGCGCGCGCGTCCTATGGTAGATGAAAGGAATCCACCGGTGATTCGTCGAGGCTGGACTCGACTCGACTCGAGTCGACTTATCGGATCGAGAATCTCGACGATTCGAAATCCCATCGGATACCATTCGGGATCGCATTATCGACCGCGTCGTTAAATCGTCTTGATGATTCTATGAATTCCACGCCTCGCGATTACACCTCATAACGGCGTCGATCGTGACGGAATTCCTTTTCCGAATTCCTCCTACGAAGAATAAAATTATTGTATTTTCACGCGATCGAATTTAAGAATCGAAAGATATTCGTCGTTCTTAAATATTTTTTTTTTTGAAATATCGTAAAATCCGTTGGAAGTATCGTTTCACGCGTCGTCCCTTTATCTATTATATTTTCGTTGAGAACCTATCGAGTCTATGGAAATGATCGCTTCGGTTTGATCTTCACTCTTGACCGAATCGATCGTTTCGAATCAATTTTACGAATATCGCTGATTGAATCTGCATCTGCACCGTGCATCTCCCTTGAATAACTTATTCCCTTCCTCGAGAACATCGGGAAACGTGCGAGCGCACACGGAGCAACGAGATACCAGGAGAATCTCGATACTAGGAGAAACGTCGTAAATAACGGGCGAAACAGCATCGTAGAAACGTTAACGCGCCGTATCGAACCGAGAACGACGTGTCGCGGCTCTCGGCGAGGCGGAGACGAAACCGCGTAGAACCTCGTCCAAACGTACGAATACATGAATTCATGATGGCCCCTTAATTGTTTCGCCCTCGTAAAGAGAGAAGAAAAAAGAATTTAAGCGGGTATAAAGCGCCGTTTACGGTTTATCGGTGGTAGTAAAGTTGTGCACGTGCGTACGTACGCACGCACACCGCGAATACACGCAAAATACGACGTTAATTCGTTCGAAAGTCGATCGTTTCTAGTCGTGTCGCGTCGTCGTCGTTACGAGAATCGCGTAAATACCCTAGGGTGAGACGATATTTTTACGTCGCGCGTAAAATCACGGTAAAATCGTTTCGAAATTATTTCAATACTCAAAACTCGTACGATTTTTCTCAACGATCCTAATCGTCGCGCCGTGATTACTCGAAATTATTGAAATTCGGCGATTCGTTCGAAAAAGCTACTGGAAAAAATGGAGAAATAAATCGGTTAACCACAGCGGTGGAAAACGAAATGAAATAATAGTTCGTTGTCCGAATCGAGCGTGATGCTCAGAATTAATTTAAAATATGGTTATCGAACACGTCTGGCTCGAAGGTGGCTCGAAGTTAACGACCGATCGAGTCCAGAGGTTCTTTTCGAGCACGGAATTCGTGGGATCGCGAACGAAAACAGCGGATGGATAATATCGATATTTATGATATCGCAGAATCGCGTGGTCGCGACATGTGGCACTCGTAGGAGCAATCTTTTTACAGGGAACTGTACCAGGACAGGCGGTCTGCGGCGGATCCTCGGCACAGAAAGAGTCAAATTACCTCGCGACGAATAAATGAAATCGAGTACATCTGCCTTTCAAATTCGAGCATCCAAAGACGGACGCACGACGCACACGGACGTTACTTCGTGTCTCTCCCTTGGCCCTCTTGTCTCTTCTCGAACGACGGGACGACTCGAATCGTACGCTTTTCTTCCTCCTTTCGCTCGTACATGGCACGATTAGACGCGACGAGAACGAAGTAAAAAGCAAGAAACGCATCGAAAGGAGACTCCGTGCAAATCGAGTTCGTGCGCATCGTCGTTTTTAGAGTCGCGATACCGAGTCAGGCGGCACGAATTTCGGGCAAGATATAATCTGTCGCGCTGTACGGTGTTTTGATTTACATCCCCGGCTTTGCTTTTATTCGTTTGTCTTTTTACGAAACTCGGTGCTCGTCAGGTAACAACGACGCATCGAGAGGTTCGTGCTGAAAGAAGGAACGAAGGAAGACGACGGTGCAAGAACAACATGGCGTCGACTGACGAAATGGCAGTTCGAGAAATAATCCGACATTTGAATGGCTCGAAAACCAATGCGGTTAGGTGCAGAAAACAAAAGTTGGGAAGATTACTATTTTTTAATAGATTAATTTTCGACTCATACCTTTTGGCAGTCGAGAAAGGTAAGAAGAAAAAACAAAGCAACGAGTAAATCCTTTAATAACTAAGAAGAATATTATTTATTCCATTATAATTTACAAAAATCAGAAAATATCAAAAAATGGACTTAACCGCATTGACTTCTGAGCGACTCGTTTAATCGTAGTCATTGTCAGATTATTAATTATCAATTAATGCTAATCGATTAATCGTCGATTTTCGAATACCTACCTATAATTGTACTTTCGAGTGTGACAATTTTGTCGACGGTTCTTCGATGTCACTGGCTTACATTAATATCGTTCAATCGATTTTTATTTCGCTCGAGTCGCGAAATTGGCGCTCGAGAACGGGGTTCGATATATAATTGACGAGTAAAATAAATTCGCGGCCGATAATGTCACTAATTACCGATCCCACAACCCCGTACGTTCGTGTGATCGATATATAAGATACTGGCAGCGTTTACGCGATTACGCGATCGTCGACGCGTTGACGAAAACGATTGTGATTGACGCGGTCGCATCGACATTCCCATCGACGAATAGATTTTTCTACGTTTTTTTGTTGCCTATCGCGACGACAATTAATCTTCGGCCGATCGTATACATATATACATACGTGTATGTGTGCACTTTGAAAGAATAAATAAATATAGAAAGGATCGATATTTTCGATGGAAAATCGTACCTGACGGAATTTTACCAAAGTACGTAATTTCAATATTGAAACGCCTGAGTAACGAGTATTTATCAAAGGATCTGCAAACCAGTCGATTTACATTTCTTTGTGTCGAAATCATGACGAAATCGTGGACGATATTTTGAAAAAATGCAGTCGACGATTTTGATGTCTCTAAATATTCGACCGTCGAATTAAAAATGGGAAATATGAATTACGTTATCGTATAAGAAAGAAGTTATAACTTTGTACCATATTTTCGCGAAATATCGATATGACTTCTCGAAGTGACTGGCATCTGTCCAATTAATTTCGCGACGTAGCGCGTTTCTTTTCGAGTAACGATATCGAATTATTTCTGATAAGGTCGCAAGGCGATTATCCGAATTAAATGAGGCCGTAGTTAATGCGCATATTAAATAAATAATTCGATTAACGGATTTTAAACGGAGTAAGTTACGTTTTAACGCGTTGAAACGTCGATTATCCGAACAAGAGGGCTGACAATTTAAATTGATAAATCACTGATAATTACTCGATGATTGAGATTATTCGAGTAAAGTTTCCAAAGCGGAGAGAATTTTTCAATTACGTCTTCCAAAATGGGGAATTCAGATTCATAATCACGGCAGCTCGAACAATCGGTTTTATCACGTTGTGAACGATGTTTAAATTATATACGCGCACAAAAGAAATTCATCGATTCTTGAATAAAATCGATTATCGATTTTCCGTTTACGGTTGAAAGGATTACACGCATCGGCTAAAATCCATTTAATCCGTAACGTTCGAATAATAATATTCATCGCGATATTAATTTTTATCCTATAAATTCACCAATTAATCCGAAAGCACTATAGAAATAACGTCAAAATAAATAAAATGAACGGTAAGATATTTTTTCGAAAATAAAACAAAAGCCTCTTTGGGAAATATCGCTCGGGAAGAGAATCGCCGTTCATCGATAATCTCCCGCAAAATCGTAATTCGAACGTACATCTGTCGATCGCAATTCGCTCGGGAAAGATACGAGATCGTTGAAAACGCAACGACGTCGCCGATTTCTCGATCCGAATCGAGTCGCGTTCCGAGATTTCGTCGAAATCGTCGCAACGGCCAGCCGTTGAGAAACCGAGACTACGATAACGCCGAAAAAGTGATCGACGTCTGAAAATTCAACCAAGCTCCAGCGCTCGTCTACTTTGCCTAAACGACAAAAACGAACGAACGACCGGCCGACCAACTGGTCGCCAGAATTCGACGCAAGAAAAGAAGAGACAGAATCTTTCCTAACTGGATCGGCCTTAACAATTTTTTATCGTGCATCGGCGATGCTATCTGTCGCAGCGGCAGCCGCTGCTGCAATTCAGATCGATTCGAAGAATGTTGCTTTTTGTCGTGCTCCGCGCGATCACGATATCCGAGTCGGCGTCGAGCTCGAGCCGACGAGCGGCAGGACGACGACGTCTCGCTCGCGATCGTGCGCTCCTTCGATTCGAATCGTTTTAATCG
>JAITYT010000873.1:215244-247055 GCA_025433975.1 Liostenogaster flavolineata | reverse complement strand
AGAGAGAGAGAGAGAGAGAGAGAGAGAGACAAAGTATCGGGAAGCGAAAAGGTAGACAGTTTGGTAGCTCCTCGAAAACGTTGGATACGTAGCAAAGCACACGTACACGCGTACGTACGCTCTCGCAAACTGGTGCTCGCACGACTCACGCGTGCCGAATTCAGGCAAGAGTTGAGAGACGCGTACACGAAGACGGTGACAGTGGAGAATCCTTGCTTTTCGAAACGCCGCGCGAATGCTCGTGGTGGAAAGGTCGATGCCAGGACGAAGAAGGATAGGCTTGTACACGCGCGCGCACTCGACCACACAAACTCAAACCTATCGACCCACCCTGGTTAGAACGGAGCAACATCGATCGACCACCATCCATCATGGCACAGTCTATTAAACCACCGTAGCCCATTTTCCCTCTGACCCCCTTTTCGCAATCACTTTGCTCGTCTTATTCCTACGCGTCGTCTCTCCGCTTTCACCCTTCAGCCCATAAACCACCGGGCAACTTCTTTTGGCCTACTGTTACCTTCGTCGCCGTAACGGGGTGAATCTCGTCCTTTTCCCTTCCTCTCTGCACCCTACCGCCCTTCTTGCCGAACCACCGCGGCAGATCGATCTCGTCCTTCGCGCCTACCGAGCCCAACGATCGCCCTTTTTGCCCTATACCTTCTCCTTCGCCCAACGAGCCACGCGACAGTCGTTCTCTCGCGATATCCAGACCATCGTCGACGTTCGGACGATCCAAGGACGACAGTGGCCTACGTGGAGTTAAATCGACGGAGGTTTGCGTAGGAGCGATAAGAACGCAAGACGAACGATCTTACGCTCCCTTCCGCCTCCTCGCACCTAACCGTTCCCAGCTAGCTAGTCCAATCCCCTCTAGGAGTTTATAACGGCACTAATTACGGCCCTGTTGTCTTTTCTTCGTTTTCTCCCTTTTCCTTTCCTTGTACCTTTTGTCCTTCCTTCCCCTTTCCCCTCCTCCTGTCCTTTGTACATTTCGTGTCTCTCTCCGTTCCTCGTATCTCCTTCGTCTCTTCCTTCCTCTCGATTTTTCCGACCTTCCTCTCGGCTCGCTTCTCTCGCACCGCGACGAAAGAAAGGTTCTTTTATGGAGATGAAAGGAGCACCCCTGGGACGTACTTCGCGGAAAGATATCCCGGTGCTCCTGACCCTCGCCCCTCGCCCCTCGCCACCCTTCTCGTCCCTGTATCAACGAAGGACACGCTGGAAAGCGCCTCCGATGAAATTTGAAAATTAGGAAGCCAGATAAAACGCGATTGCCCTTACGGACTTTTCCCTTATCGTCGGTTTCCGCAGTGGTTTAACGGCGTCGCGACTTAATGGCAGGACGTTAGAGGAAAGCGCCCACGAGATATCGACGCGAATCTTTCGCGTTCCTGCAGGACTCGACCTTTTTTTTCCCCCCGGGGAAGTCCGCGCGACTTCTCGAAGGAATCGTTCGGCGAGGTTCCACGCGACGTCGTCACGAATCTCGAGATAACGAAGACGTCGTTAAAGATCGAGCAAAGTTTCTCATTCGTGGACAGTCGCAGGAACGCCATGGACGACTTTTACGACTTACAAGCGGAAATCGACGAACGGATCGCCTCCTCGAGGTCGATGCCTGTCGAGCGACCGAACCGTGGGACGTTCGTTACGCGAGAGCGCGGAACAGACGCCCGCGCGTCAACGAGCGCCGTAAATCGACGGTCTGCTCAGCGTCAATCGACGGCGACGCACTGCCGATTAGCACTTCCACGAGCTCCATCGAAACGTCTTCGTACGAAATCGTTCTGTAAGCTGCATACGCGCTCGATACGCTTCTTTTTCACATTCTTGCGCTAAGTACTTCTCGTTTTATCGAATAGGTGCGTCGGAGTGAAACTTTGATTTTTTGTTTTCATCGAAAATTAATTTTCCAAAGATGGTTAATGATATTTTATCGAGTGCTGTACTTTCACAGTAATTTTTCCCCAATTTTTTGATAACTTGTGAACGCCATCGTGAAAAAATTGTCTCGAAGTCATTTTCTGATTTCAAGTTTCTCGAGTTGTTGAGATAAAACATGTTTACTCGATGTTTTTTCTTTAGTAGTTTTCTTTCAAATTAAAGAAAATTCGACACACGATTCGACATATTTAGAGCAAACAAAAACGTTTCTTACATTTTTCTTAAATTCTATCGAACGGACTCGTACTATATTTTAAAGATGGTTTTCGATGCTTCAAAACATAACAGCTGTCGATGACACGAAGTGTGTGAACTACGAGTAATGCCATCGGTTAGAAAATCCAAGTTTCGTGCCGACACAGCTAAAAATTTGTCCGACGGATTTCCTCTTATCGTCGTCTAGAAACGCAAGGTTCGATTATTGCCTATCGAAACGATGTCGAACAAAAAAAAATAGAAACGAGGAGTCTGAAAATTCTATCGATTATCGTACGTGGACGGACGATCGTTCGAACGTATTTAAAAACTGGCGATTGTCAATGAGCAGTTCGGTCGATGGACGAACCGATCCGAGGACGACGAGCTCGGAAAATTCGAGGCGTTTCGCAACGAGTCGAATTCCGATATCGACTGTGATTAGATTATCGCGATATCGAGTAATTACAATAATCGGCGTAATTGCGTGCCGCAGCCGAATTGCCGGACTTTATCTAACTCGCGCATCCTCCGCCCAAAATTGACTGCCAAAGATTATCCTCTTAAACCCGTCCGACTGTGTTCACGGCGTCGAGCGAACTTTCGAAAATCAATATGGCAGCCCCTCGCCGATAGACGAGCGCCTCGACACTTCCGTATTGCTACAAATTAAGGACGTTAACGATCCGCCGTCGACGCTATCGCTCGCTAACGATCGTAAAGGCGAGAAGAAGAGAGAAGAAGCCTCGAAGAGGCCTCCGATAACAACGAACGATTTTTTCTAAGATACAAAAAGATTTAACCTTCGAACGTTCCTTGCAATGAAAAAGTGCAATTGAAATCCCGAGTTCACGAACGCTCGCCTAAAATCTCGTTTTTCCGAGGATTCTTTTTAACCTTTCTTCATTTACGTAAAAATAAATAAATAAATAAATTCAATTATTAAAAAAATTGCAACGTCGACGTTGGCTCGAACGCGATCGAAATCGCGGGATAATCGACGATGGTGTCGCGCGCTTCGAGGTCGAACGAACTCGCGCCGCATCGAAGCTCTGCCAACGTAGAAATCAGGAAAATGAATCGCTGGAGAGGCAAATCGCTACCCGATCGTCTCGCCCTCCTCTCCGCTCCTCGCTCTGTCCGTTCGGCCCATTGCCGGCGTCTTTGTCAGCGTTTCAGCTCTCGTCCATCGGTCGAAGATCGCTGCGGATGTATTGATATTAATGATCAGCGTCGATGAGAACGATGAGTCGACTCGCTGCCTCCGCTGCCGCTACGAGTAGGAAATTACGAGAGCGAGGCATAGTCGCGCGTAATCGGCTTTGAAAAGCGGTACTTTATCTTCCGTAACGTCGGCCTCGAAAACTCATACAGACACGGGCGTTCGACTCCACCCGATGAAAGGGCAGCCATAATAATTTTCTTTAATTCGTAGATAACGCTTATCGTTCAACCAGCGAAGACTGCCTTTTTTTCGAGTCTCTGCGTACGACCAGAGCTCGATTAAAATTCAAGAAGGAGGAGGAGGAGAAGTTCGAACGGGGAGGAAAAAAATTATCGACGATAAACCATCCCACGAAATTCGGCGTGAAAACGATTGAAAGCCTCACCGTGCGACGACAGCTTGTCGAAGGTTCGAACAGATGGTAGTGGAAGAAATAATTGGACGATTTAAGTAGCATCTAAGCGTCTTTGATAAGCTCGACTAAGTGGAATGCGTACGAAGAGCCGGTGGCTGCTTTTCGATCTGGTGTAACTGTCGTGGTGAAATAAAAATAGAATAAGTGACATTGGCAATGGTGAAGGCAGTGACGTCACCAGTGTGTAAAAAAATTGTACTAATTTGTATCGTAAAATAAATAATCAAACACAAGGGAGTCATTTTCGAGTCATCATAGGGAATAGACTGACTAACCTAGCACGAGAAATCGTTGTTAAATTGCAATACCAAACGTTGCATTCTTCCTGTTCGTGTTGATTGATTTAGAATACCACCGAGGCGAAATCCCGCACGTAATTATACAAAAGATTTTATCGAGGATGCTACGCGCTCTAGCTATCGCGTAAGATCGATGTTCATGGCGAAAAGAAAGAAAAAAAAATACGGAACAGTCGCCACGCGAGCGTGCTTTCGTTTGGAGCTCAAGTGGAGTCTGTCCGATTACCAAGCCCAGCACGGCTACGATCTCGACTCGTAAAAGTATACGATAATTCTCGGATTCTCTCGGCAATGGGAAGAACATCGATGTGTACGCAGGAACGAAACTGGATCTATTTTTTAAGATAAATTTCGAAAATGTAGCATCTCGGCCTCCATCGTGGACGCGAATAACGCGAGGACGACGCATAGCGGTGAAAGGTAAGGCGATTACCGGGTGACTTTGCGAAAAATGTTGCTCCTTCGTGGGGTGAAAGCGTCGCTCGTATTGTTCGTAGGCGCGCGCGCGCGCCTTGATACGCGCGCATTCGTGCGTACGTATTGCAGATAGGCGCGTAAGAACGCAGGAGCAAGACCAAGGGAGCGAACAAAGGCAGTAATCTTCAATATTTCGTGTTTGTACGCGGGCCGATATTCTCCTAACGCGGTAAATCGATTTCCTGTTATCGTGCCGTCCCTTATACGCCGTACAAAGGATCCAAGTGGAGATAGATTATCCCGGCTGCATTATCGAAGCTTCCTTTTTTACAGGGTCGTCGTAAAGGAGCGCTCCCAAACGGAGCAGCGACGCAGTGACACTCGAAACCGAGTCTTTCGAAGGAGTTCGACGCGTTTCTTTTAAATTTTGCGGCTCACTCGCCATTTACGCGGGTCGTCGATTCGTTTTCCACGTTTCGATCGTGATAAGCGTCGAGCGACGTTTTCCGATGGGAATATTTTGTACCTTTTCCTCTCTTCGTCAAAAATTACGAGAGCAAGGTGCGAAACGTCGTTTGGAACCTTTACGACGTCGAAAGTCTCGAGATCGATGAAGGCGAATTCGACAGGCGAGTCGAGAAAAGACCGATGGAGAAAAAAATCGCGACTTTCGGGCGAAGATCGACGAAATTCTTGAAATTCTTGAAATTCTTCAGGCTCCTCGCGATGTCGCGGAACAGAGCCGTAACGAGATTCAAAGCGCCTCCCCATCGACCATTTACAGATGCGCATCGTTTAACGTCACAAGAGTATCGCAGATGTGAACAACGCGAGCCAATCGAGCGGCACCCCGCCGTCAGCTCGACGTCGCGTCCTCGACGAACGTAAAAGCTCTCGTTGCCCGGCCGGTCGGCCGTCCCCGTCGCTTTAAGCGTCATCGACGATTAAAACGAATCACGTTTGACGGATTTTGCATCATCTCTGGCCTGTCGACAGCGCCGCGGCCCTTCCCCTTCCCTTTCCTGTTCTTCCACGAGATCGAATTCGGTCAATTTTTTTCTCGAGAGTCTCGTGAAAGTTTTGATCGATCGAAGAGGCTGAAATGGCGACAAAAAGGGAGCAGCGCTGTCGTTCGTAAGAGGACGCTGTTTCGTACGTTGCTCGAATTCGGGGCGACTTCCGGGGGGAAATGCGGTGCAATCTTTGCGAGCGAGCGAACGGACATGTAAACGCAAATCTTCATGAACTCGCACGCCCGTAGAAAATCTGATATCGCAATTCTCACGAATCGTAGCTACGTGTAGTACGTAGGTAGCTGCTGCGCGAGACTCGAGAGACGAGCGTCGCATCCCCAATGAAACAGTATATATATGCGCGGTATCGTCGTAAATCCATGGAAGAACGCGTGGCTACGCAGTCTTATCGTTTCTAATTTTTTCGAAGCGGAACGAATCTCCCTCTCCTTCTTTCTTTCTTTTCCCTTTCCCAAGACACTTGGCAAAACTTCCCTTTCGAAATTGGATTTCCTCCGTCTTCGACTGCACGGCAATCAACGTATCCTTCCGTCCTTACTTCCGTTTCTTCCTCCATTTTCTTCGAATCTTCGACTTCTTCGTTTCTCTCCCTACCGTTTATCCCCGATCGTCGATTAACTTATTTCGATATCTCGTCCTCTTATTAGGTTGGTGCGTATGAAATGTCGGATTTTTAAGTGAACCTGTACAATGCGTATCTTTTTTTCAAAAGCTGTTTATTTGATCAAAATATGCTTCGTTTGCTTCGATGTACTCTTCCCAACTTTTTCTCAGATTCTAATGCATAGATGCCTGTCTTCAAGAAATTCTGATCTTTAGAATCGATAAACTCTGATATGTCTTCGTCTTCAAACTGTTCAGACAGTAAAGAATGTTCTAAATGTTTAGACAAATGAACGTCGGTTGGCGAAAGATCCGGTGAATAAGCCGAGTGCTATAAAATTTCATATTTTCATTCGTTCACGTTTTGGGTTTTCCACGCGGTTCATTTTCTAGGGAAAAATCGCCAGACCGAAATTTTTCAAACCAACGTTGCACTTTTCAGTCGTTAACAGTATTCCAATCAAACGCCTGGTTTACATTGCGTGCGGCTTTTGCAGCGCTATTATCAACTTCGTAATCGTATAAAAAAATTGCACGAATATCGGTAGAATTCATATCCTTACGAAATTCAAAACAAATATCAGAATGGAACACTTTTGAGAGAATCTTCTTTGTTGAAATGTGACTCTGGCAATGAATAGTACGACTATAACGAGGTTACGAGGTAAAAAACAAAAACGTAAGGAAAACAGGGAGACGAACGTTCACGTGTAAAGAAAATTCGACATTTCATATGCACCAGCCTGATATATACCACAGGCATATCGCGCACCTCGAAACCTCGACGAATTATTATTAACAAGTTTGCACGATATATCGGCGACGAACAACGTAACTTTAATCGAACACCGCGATGAGCAGCGATAAACGGGCATTAATTAAATCGGTAATAGAATAACAATGAAAAGCCCATCTTCGTATTTGTCGGCAGAGTACGAGCTCCTTAAACTCCTCGAAAACTTTAACGAACAATTTATCCGTCTAATTATCTTTCGTATCTATCTATTCGTCTCCATCTTAGCCTCTTCGTCCACCGCACCCTCTCGATTCGCGGGAACTCTTCATAAACGAAGCAACGAGATCGTAAATACTCACGGAATACGAAGAAGAACGCGGATTACGAGTGGCAGCGGCATTCCGTGGAGCACCGCGGTCGCCTCGTCTCGGGTCATCGTTTCTCGTCCGTCGCTTAACTTTCCGCATCGCGACACGACTCGCCTAACCGAAAGCTGCTCTTCCCTTCGACCCTCTCCCTCCTCGCCTTTCGGTATCAGAGGCAGCATCATCATCGGCAAGACCATCCAGTTTTCAGCTTCGAATGGACTTGGCGGTGGAATGAGAAACGTCCAGAGCAGAGTCACGAGGACTTTTTACACGAGCCCTTATCCAGTACGGCCTAGAATGTCCTTCAACATACGGAAGAATGCGTGAGAATGGCGCGTAGGCGTTGCGACTATGGGATTTAAGCTGGTCAGCGAGCGCCTTCGAGGCGATAACCCCTTTTAGGCCGGTTTCAGTCTTTACGACTTCGATGTTTATCGCTGCTCATTCGGTTTCGAAAGGCGTCGTCGATCGCGAAGGATCGATAAGTCGATGGATTGGCAAGTTGATCCTCGCGCGGAATGCTTTTCAAAACGATACTTCGATTTCCTTATTTTTTTGCCGTAGATAATCGATTGCATAAAATCTTTTCGACTTTGTCGTAACTATGTTGTCGCTTTGCGCGGAAATCAAGTGAAATTGGGGTCTCGCCGAATCGTCGATTTCTACTTTCGATAAAAAGACAAATCACAGCGCGCAATTGTCTTCGAAGTCGCCAGTAAGTTAGCCAGTAACCTCGGTAAAGTTCGATCGCGTGGATTCCTCTTCTCTTTCTTTCTTCGTATTACGGAGGAAGTAGAGAAAAGTAGCTTTGGAGTAGGAGTTACGATCGACGTAGAAAAAGTCTGTTCGTTTTAGGGTGTTTGCGCTCTTCATTGGCTTCTTCGTCTCTTTTCTTTTCGTTCGATCTCTCTCTCTCTCTCTCTTCGGTCCCTCTATCGCGAAAACAAATGTGTTTATCAAAAAGCGTCCTTTCTTCGTCCGAGTCTTGACGATGCCTTCGAGGTTACGAATCTCCCATCCACGTCGTACGCATCGTACTTTCGGCGTGAATGGCTTTATTATACCGTCAGGAGCCAACATCGACCTCCTTCATCCTGCTTCTTCTTCCTCCGTTGGTTCGACTAGTTCGCATCACCGATCGCGCGAATCGCCCGAAGGCAATTCGAATGGAGCGTTGCGAGGGTAACGAAAGTTCGACGAGTTCCCGCATACGAGAAACGTGAAAGCGAGGATCGATGAGAGTCAACCCATCGAAATTATCTTCCCCGTCGATCGTGATCTCGCGACCAAGGTGAAAAAATCGCATCGAAACGGACGGACGAACTTTCGTCCGTCGTCACGAATGGAATGGAGATAAATCTCTGGTCGAACTGGCCAATCCTGAACACCTATCACGCTAGTGTGTTCCGTCTGAGGTCTCCGAGACGAGAAAAAATTGCAACGAAGCCCAGGCAGCCAAGGGTGACGCTTCGGAGCGCAATCGTCCTCGTCTTGTCGCGAGGATGATCGACGCGATCGCTCGAAGCTCGTTCGTCCATAGGACGAACCGAATGGGGATGCGAATTGAGTTTCAAAGTTTTCGAAGGAGGCGAAGAGGCGAAGAGAAGGATGAAATACCGCGCGTGTGTGCGAAGGAGAGACACGGAGAAAGTCACCAGCAGGAGAAGCGTTATAACAACGTCGAAGTTTCGGCGGTATTATATATACAACGACAACTAGAACGACGACGACGACGACGACGTTATCGTGAATATATCATCGGAAATACGTATTTTCTTAGAAGAAGGCCGTTTCTTCGAAAGTAACAATTTTTCACATGGAATGGTACAACGCCGCTTTTACCGTAGTAACGGCGTCCCTGCGCTTGCGTAATTTCGACAAACCTTTTAGCGTAGAGACGATCGTTGTAGCGAAGGTTTTCAGCCCTTTCGGAATTACCGGCTTCCTTCCTGACCCTTTTCCGTGCGGTCGTCGACGGTTGGCTCGACGGGAGGTCGAGGGACGTGGTACCAAGAGGAGGACGAGGAGAAGGAGAAGTCAAAAAGAGACAGAGAGAGAGAGAAAGGAGAAGTAGGAGGATGAAAAGAGGGGCCAGCTTGCGCGCGTCACATTTTCCCCTGGGAGAGAATTATGCGTCCTCGTGTCCGGCGAGTTAATGCGGAATATGCCGCCGCGAGACGGAAGAACGAAATATGGAGCGTACTTTTCGCTCCGTCACTTTCAACGGGAAATTATAGAGTCTAGTAATTACGTCCTTTTTTCCCGACAGTGTCGTTGCTGGCGCGCCTCTCGCCGCAGTCGCGCGGCCACCATTTCGACGGACGTCGGTTCGTGTCACCGATTGTTCTCTTCCTTTCCGTGCCTCTTTCTCCGTCCTTTTCGAGATCTTCGAGGAAGAAAGACAAATGTCGAGCCAGAAGGACCCCTTCGACACGTATCTCATCGATTTACGTGGGTCCTCTTGCGACCGCGTACGATCTACCCACGATTCGTCAGCCTCGCGCCAAATTAACTGTCGTGGCAAGCCCTTGAATTACGTGCAAAGGTTCGATGGAGAGTTCGATATTAAATTCGTTCGATGAAACGGCGAGTTTACGAGTGCGTACCGATTCGATGGATGTAACATCGACGCTTAGAGGGTCGAAAACGATGAGGGAAAAAATGGAGAATCGAAGGCGTAAGATGGACGACCTAAACGAAGATTCGGTGTGAAAGACGCGAAGAGATTAGGCGAAGGAACGAAGAGCAGAAACTAGCATAGAACGCATAGTTCGCGCGACTTTGGTAAACTCCGAATTATCATTTAATCCGGCAAACAGCCGATGATCGAGGAGGCATTTAAACTCGAAGTCTGATTAGCCCTTGAACCAAGTTGCAGGAACCGAGGACGAATGGCTCGACGGTACGAATGCTAAGCCGCAAATGGCCGCATTTGTATAAGTTATAGCAACATTATCGCGTGACAGATAACGCTAGATCGGATGTACCTGCAGCCGACGAGCCTTAACCCCGAAGTTTCACGAATTTCCTGGTATCGCCTGCCCTACCATTATCCAACCTTCGATGTACTACGTGTCAGCGCGTTTCCTACGCGCCGATTCGAACTTCGTCCCCGATCCAAGTCGACGATTAAACGTTGATCGAGTTCTCGTTGAAATTGCGATTACTCTCGAACCTCGACCGACGAACGCCTAATCGAGAATTTCGTCGCTCGTGAGAATTTAAAGAAAATCGCGCGCTCTTTGCTCTCCTTCGTGTTTCCGCATTTACCAAGTCCGCGGCGTTCTGTTAAAATGTTGTCACGAGGGTCATTGGAAAATGAGAAATTTCCTTTCTGCTCGACGAAGCAACGAACTTTTCATAAAAACAGTAACTCGATCTGCATTGATTCTGATATTCGATAATCTGAAGAAATTCCTATTTATTTCGCCTTGCCATCTCGAAACGGTTCGAAGTTCGTGATGGAAGATGTTTCTTTTTCTTTTCTTCTCTATTCCTTTCTTTCGTATCGAAGCGACGTAATTACGACGAATTAATCGATATCCAATCCTCATCGACGAAACGACGAATTTCGCAGCAAACGAAAATCCACCCAACGCGTCTTACGAACCGCTGTCCGCGACGATTCCGCGAGTTAACTAGATGCAACCACTTGTTGGGCTACGCAAGAGCACTGATTTCGGCCTAATCGGTCCGACTAACCATTCGAGCCCGTCGAAACAGTTCCAGAGCTACGCTGTTTGTCTTTGCCGTGTCAATTCGAGACTTCTCTCTCCGTTCGACATTGCCGATCCTCCATTTTGTCGATTTTTTGTCGAGTCCAAACCATTGAAAGAGCACATCGAAAAAAGTCATTAGACTTTATGGCGATTGTGACTCCTTCCTTCGTGACGTTACGACCTATCGAAACCGTTTTTTGGTTATACCTTTTCGCACGTTGCTTCGAGAGTAAAACGGACAACGAAAATGAATTCTACGCGTCAAAATCTATACGATAACACCTTCCAAATGCCAAAATTCGACATTTTGATTTTTTGCGGTTTTTGAAGATTTTGCCCATGTATAGGCTTGGGATTTTTTGCGATTTTAGCCGAAATCTGGTGGTCCGTTTTATCGAGCTTTTTCACTAAAAATCGATGCGGAAGCGTAAAATAACCGCTTTCCACGTAGTTTAAGCCAATGAAACCGATTAAGACAGGAAAAATGTATCGAAGCAAATGGAGCATATTTGATTAAATAAACAGCTTTGGATAAAAGATATGCAGTTTTATTTATTCGCCTAAAAATCCGACATTCCAAACGTATCAAACTAATATTTCCTCGAGGCTATGATCCATTAATGGAAGAAACACGATTTTCACGAGCTTTTATCGCCCGAAATGAAAAGTTCTCCTTCTCCTTTGTAAGTACGCTGGAGTATGTCTGCGAGAAAGAGGAGAATAAAAGAAGAGAGAGAGAGAGAGAAGCATGAAACGTTCGTAAATTCGTGGATGATCGATCGACCAAACCGATGATTCTCCATTGAAAAGTCGCTCGCTTCTCACGGATACGCGAGAAGAAACTCATACGTAGGCGAATCTTGAATATCGACGAAAGAACTTATTGTAACTGTATCTGATCACACGAGGCTCCGATTTTCCCTTTTCGATCGTCGATTTCTTCCTTGACTCCGTCGAGTCGCGAAAACGTCGAGGATCGCGCGATCGAGGAACAAAGTAGGTTGCTTTACTTATCGGAGACCGAGACGATAGGAGTTTTTGTGGACTCTCCGCTGATCGAAACACGACGGATATAAGAAATCGTCGAGGAAGGAAATACCTTCGTCTCGCTCTTCTTGCTCGAGCGGCGTCACTTACTCGCGAATGATTTCGAAGCAGAGGGCAAATATACGTCGCGATTACAAAGCCATCCTGGAAGTTCTTCCTTTACTTTGCCATCGAATATGAACACAATTTCTGCAGAAATTCTAATAAAGCAACGTTAATCAGTCTGCGAATTCCAAAGTAAAGTATCCCAACGAAGGAACATTAATGAATCCCGCGAAATTGCCGCGCGACAAAAGATTAATATCGAAAAAATCGATGCTCGTCGCCTCGATCGTCGAAGGCTCCTTTAAATTGGCTTTACGCCTCGTTCCTCGCTCTCGCGTCCTCGGTATCTCTTAGAAAATCATTCCGGATAATTTAACAGTGCAAAAGCGCGATCGCTTTCCCCTCGTCCGCGTGAACGACGAAGCACGAACTTTCCTCGAGAGGAAAAAGAAAAAGGACAAATTTTCTCAACGACGTCGCAACGGAAGCGAAGGAGAAGGGCGTAAAGGGAAGTGGAAAGATCGAAATTGGAAGAAAAAATAAGAAAATGATTGGAGGGGAACAGAAACGTCGAAATCTCAGGTGCGTCTTCTCGTACGGGCGACTTGAATATTCCATTTTCAGCGTCGGACTAAATTTGGTTAAAAAGGTACTTCGCGAAACGAACACACCTGACGCTGATGTTATCTCTAGCGCGAAATCGATTCGATATACCTTTGGAACAATGTCTCTTTCCGTAAGATCCGCGAGCGTACGCGTACGCCTCTGCACGCCGCCGACTTGCGAAATTTACCTCGCTCGCATTTACATTCGTTTCCGTCTCACGTCAAACTGTTAATTAAAAATTCTGTATTCCGCTGAGAGATCGCAAGTTCCTCGCTGACGAGAGACGGGCAGACATCAGATCCGAGACAAAAATATATAGAAACGAGAGAAAGAGGAGGGGGGGGGCGAATATCATCTTTTTATAGCGTAAAAGCAACGTTTCCGAACCACTGAAAGTTACGATCGATGGAAAATCCAACTGGAGAATCCAAATATTAGGGAAAAAGTTGTATCTGGACGAGATAATGGAAACGATGCGACAAGGAGAATTTCCTAAGAATTTTAGTATCATAAATCCTTCAAATCCATTTCCTACGAACTTCGCACAAATCGAGCAGAAAACGGCGATGTCGCGTTCGAGAGTCATCGAAGCCACGTTGATCGATCGAACGATCGACTAATTCCAAGAACGATGTCTCGTCGATCCGAGCTCGAAAGATCGAACCCGCGGTACCTTTATCGTCGCTTCTATCACGACAGGAAGCCACGACTGCTCGTACGAGGCTAACGTAAATCACGAAAGGAGCGTCGCGTGCGCGGCCAACCTACCGAGCTCCAGCTTTTACCCGGCGGCTACGCGATATTTATTTCTTTGGCGTGTCGAATATGCTCGAGTGAAAAGAAAGAAAATCGGTGACACGAGAAGCAGAACGAGACGAGCAACGCGATCGATCGAGGCGTGACTCGCGCTCGGTAAATTCCAGAGCGATCGTAAGGACGATTTCTGAGGGAAATAGGCGGCGAATGAGTGCGGGGAATAACCGAGTGCACCACGCATTTAGCCGCATTTAGTGCGTCGATGTAATTTTCGAAGGAGGAAAAGTACGTAACGACGTGAAATCGCACGAAGATCGTGCCATTGAGCAACGCAATTACTCGGTAATTTTAATTCGATATCGGTGTCGATCACCGTAAATGCACGGTAATGTACGCATTACTCTCTACGAGCTCGTACCGTAAAACCTTGCATAACGCGCTTCATAGCGGCGATTTAAGGAACTTTTCCAGCTTGATTTCATCTTCTGCTCTATTTACGGTTACGTCGATCGTCCAATCGCTTTCAGAACGATCCAAATGTCAAAATCGACAGGGCAGATCGTTTAACGATGAGTTCTCACGCGAGCGAATTTATCCTCGTTCGTTCGCGATGAAAACTCGCACGTTTTCAGAAAGATAATTAGAAAATTTGTTAAAGACGGTTCGAGAGGGAAATTCTCATCGAGGTTTGTTCTATCGCGCACGAAACTCGCGTGGCTATCAGGAATCGCGTACGATCGCACCGTCCATCGTCGAACGTAATTCCTTTCGCCTCTGGCTGCCACTCGGCAGATATCAAATCTTTATAGGTAACCCGAAAATAGCCGAGAAATCGAGCCGATCCGGTGCTTCAAATTTAATGGCGCGCCGTAAAGCGAAGGTTCGCCGAGCAACGGTGATATTTATTTCCCAAACACCGATCGTAGGGAGGTACCTAGCTAGCTAGCTGGCTAGCCAGGCACCTACGTACGTACGTACGACCTGTTGCTCGCGAGCTTCGAGGAGCGGTCAAGAAGCCTCGGTCATCGTCGAGAAGCTTCGAGATTTAACGACGCGACCGCTTAGAAAGTCGCACGCAAAATCTCGAATGAGTCGAATTTTCTCTGCGCAACGAAGCGAATCGAAATTTTTGGCACTTCGGAGCAATTCGCGTTTTGTACGATTTTTCAGGTCGTGGCTATAC
Organism: Liostenogaster flavolineata; assembly: GCA_025433975.1. Classification (NCBI taxonomy): domain Eukaryota; kingdom Metazoa; phylum Arthropoda; class Insecta; order Hymenoptera; family Vespidae; genus Liostenogaster; species Liostenogaster flavolineata. Next base: position 232,460 of record JAITYT010000873.1, on the reverse strand, counting down.
TTGAACATAAGCTTTATATTTTTGCTCGCGCAATCAAACGTAAAGTCGACGTTGCAAAATTGCGATGACAATTTCGAAAGTCTCGAGGATATATTTTTTTCGTTAAATCGTTCGTTCCGATCCGGCACATGGGCTTCGGTAACCGAAAGGTTAATTTAATTTCGTCGATACTCCCTCCATCGTCGAAATCCTGGAAGCGAAGCAACTTTCCGTCGATCAACGACGAACGAATCGAACACTGCCTTTAGTTCGTCCTAAGATCCGTCGAATCGAGTCGAAAAGTTGTAGTATCTCCGACTGTAACGATGGACCGTAAGTTACGCGATCGAGAGTAAAGTTTCGTCGGTACGGTGTGGGTAAGGGGAGGGAGACATTTGCCTTGCCAGAAACTTTATTCTAATTCATCGATTTCCGGTTACGACGGCGAGACGCGCGATTACAGGCGGCCGACTACGACGTGCCTTCCCCAAAGTTTACCGAAAAGAGAGAAATAAAGAGGGAAGAAAGACAAAAGAGAAAGCTAGGGAGACGGTGGAAAAGCCCTCGCGAGATCGAGAATCACGAGGGACGAGAGAGAAACTGGGAAAAAGATGAAAAAAGTTGATACGAATAAAAAATCAACGGCGTATCGTGGAAAGTTCGATCGAATGCGTACTTGTTCGTTCGAGAAGCGAATGAGAATAAATTTTTTAGCGGTAGGAGGGCAAGTTGGAACGATTCCGCCGCCTCGATGAGATTTTTTCTTATTAGAAGAACTTCGAAGGTAGGAGAGATAAGGAAAGGTAGGGAAAAGTTTCGAAATTTTCTCGAACGAGGCGCGGTAGATTTTTCACATCCGAGGTAATGTACGAACCTTACGCGGGATTAAAAACGCGCAACACTGACGAAACACGAGCGGACAAGTGAGCGAACGATGTTTCAATGGATATTTTGCCTCTAAACGTAATCGCGTACTTTCAAGATTAAGCAGCACGAGAGAGCGAGAGAGAGAGGGGAGGAAAGCAATATAGGACGAGAATCCTCGAATCTGTCGAGTCGACAAGATCGATGTCATAAATCGATCCTCGATCAACAATCGTCGATCGAGGGAGTTTCGGCGAGGCGGCCGCGTTTCAACAGTCGATAAAGAAGCGAGAAAACGGAGAAGGTCAGGAGGGTAGAAAAGGGAGCAAACGGTTCGCCTTGCAGCATTGGCGTTGACTCGAGGACCTTACAGCGATCGTTGGTCGCAGCGAGCTTAGGCGTGGCGGCTGGAGATCGAGTCGCCAATCGGCGGCACACTGGCGCGAAATTTCGGGTATAATTCAGCCGATAAATCACGCGTCGGATTGGCGATAAGTCGGATGCAGAGGAGGGAGAATTTCGAGGACGATACGCGCCGTCGACGCTTACGAGGCGAAACGTGGCGCGATAAAGCCGAGCGTCGAAATTCGCGCGGTCGGCACGACGTGATCCGCCATTTCGTTCGCCCTTCGTTAGGATCGCCTGAAGCGCCCTAATGGACGAAGGACCGATCGTCGAACGAGGCTGGTCTGCGCCGGAAAATCAGACTCGGATACTCGAGACGCTCGTGACGGATTCGTAGAAGCTGTCCGGATATCGACGCTCCTCAGCGTCGACCACGTATCAATCTGCGCATCCTCGCGCGACTCTGTGTACTCAGGCCGGGTGCATCGTTCGATATTACTGGAGAGCGATGCGAATCGAGAGGATGGAAGGATAAGGTTGAAGGAGAAAGAGAGAGGAAGAACGAGTAGAAAAGCGGAAGGTACGAGAAAAAGGGTCGAACGAATTCGAAAAGGGAGTAAAAGATGGAGAAAGAAAAGAGAATAGGAGAGAAAGACGAGAGTCGAAATGGCGAGGAAAAGGTGAGGCATGGTCGAAAGGAGAGCGACAAGGAGGCGACGATAGGGTGACCCGTGTGGAAGAGAGAGAGATAGCTCCCAGTACATCGTCGAAAGCACCCCGGGGGCCGGTGTTTGATCGGTTAGTCACAACCAACCAACCAGGCAACCAACCGTTTGCCCGCTGCCGAGGTATATTGTTACCGAATGCCCCTGGTTAATATCCTCGGATTAACCGTACGCGCTCACGCCCACGCGCGCATCAACCGCCCCTACGAGCAGCCCGTTTCTCGCGGTTTTCCTAACGGTTCGGCGTTTCGCGGAAACTCGACGCGGGCCAAGAGCCCTACGAGTGTCGTTTGCACGGATTCTAACCATCCTTGCCGTCTAATTGCCCCGTCGTCCCTTACCGCGTCTCGAGGAACTCTCGATATCTCGACGCACTTGCGCCAACACTCGCGCGCCCCTATCGTTCGTGGCCGATTTTCGGGCGACTTCTCTTCTCGCTAGCTCGAATCAATTTCGTCGGATAATCGAATTCGTTCGGGATCGAAGTAAAAAGTATACCTTACGAGCGAGATGCGAGCATCGCCCGCGGTAAAGTACACCGATGTGGCGGCGATCGTTGCGAATGTTCCTGTAAGATTGGATTTTAAATAAATCATTCCAACGTAAATATAAACTCGGCGAGGAAATAACGCTTCTGTCGGCGTTTCGCGACGTTCGTAAAGTGTGGCAGGAAGACGACGAAAGGTCATCGAACGAAGTGGAAAATACTTAATCGATTGAAAATCGCGCTTTAACTCTTTGAAGCACGGACTTTTAGAATATAAAATAGACCCATGTTGCACGGAAATTTTATTTCTGTTTGAATTAAATATAATTAGTTTATTTTTATTCATAAAGGAATCGCATAATGTAAGAACAGCATAAAAAGTAACAAGAATTCGATTCAATTTTTTCTTATGCAGTGAGACACAAATAGTCCCACCGTACCACATGGCTTCAATGCATCGCGCATCGATAAGGTGGAACAGTTTTAACAGCATCGTACCCCAAAGAGTTAAAATGAGTCGATCGCAATTTTTCACCTACCAACGAGACGCAATTCACATCGTCAACGATGGTAGAGAAAAATCTAAGATGAAAATTTAACTGAAAAGTTCAAGATGGCTTGATCTTGTTCCTGGATCGATCCGAAGGAAGCACCAGGAGGCACAGAGGACGCAGAGATTTTCGCACTTGGCGAACTGATCTCGGCAGTGGCGTCGGCTCGTCTCTTGCGCGCACTCGTTCGTTCGCTACTCGAGTTCCGCTAATTGAACGCGTAATCGATGAGGCTGCAGTCTGTACTTACACAATGCTCCAATTGTGCCGGGGCGAAGCCGTGCCAATATTAGCGATGCACTCGACTTACCCATAACGGACCCCTTCCACGCACAAATAATGCCCCGAGTACCATAAATACTCGACGCCGCTTCCGCAATATGCCTCGTCCCTCGATCGTGACCCCAAACCGCGCGTCCCCTCCCATCGCGATTAAAAGAGTCCCTTCGAGCTCGACGACGAAGTCGAGCTCCACGCTTCGAACGCTCCGACGAAATCGACAGACTTGTTCTCTCGATTAGCGCCGATAGAGCCATCAGCTTCTGCCTATAGAATCACGACGACAGCTTCGAACGTTTCTTAAACATTCGCGTTCCCGAATATCGTTCAAGCGATAAATTTGCATCAAACGATTTCTGTTTTAATTAAACATAAGCGTTCGACCTCGAAAGACACCCTTAAGGATTAGATCTCGTGGGTTTGCACGGATACGAATATATTTAGAGGGATGCAAAACGCAGTTGGCGATAAGGAAATGGACGATTTCGTAAACTCGGACTCTACGAATCGAATATGAACTTTTGGTGGATTCAAGTTTCATCGAATCCCATCCGATCCGAAAGGAGTTCGAGTTTGGACCAAAGAGGATCTGGCTTTTGTAGTTCGCTGTGACTGTATTCTTACAGGTGGTCGCTTTTCCGAAGTAGAAAAACGATTTTCGTTCTTTTTTTCCGCGGCTGGTGTCATCGATTCTTCGTTGGATCCTCCCGAGCGAACGTCGTGGGTCGGTAATCAACGCGTCGTGCCTCAAAATTCGAAGCCGTTCCCTGCGTTCGATTCGTACGCGATATTGCGTAGGAGATGGGCTCCTCTCGCGTTTAAGACATCCTTATCAGGCGATCGATCGCTTTCATCGACACTCTCGGCCTGACCGACGATCCAGGTGTCTCACAACCGAAGATAAACTTATCCCAAGGAGAAAAACTCGATGGATTTCTTTCGGTCGATCGTTACGCGACAGAAATTTCATCTTCGCGGAGTCATCCAGCCTCGATTCTTCGTCGAAAGAACAAGAGACGCCTTCGCTTTTGTCTTTCATCTTTTTACCACCCGTGAGACTCGATACGACACGAAATTTTGCTCGTCAAGCTGCTCCAACGTCTGAAATATCAATTTTTTAATTACGTTACGATTCGACAGAGGGAGAGTAACTTTATTTACGATTAACACTCGTGAACGACGTAATGAAACATCGAAATTCTCCCAGTAGAATTCCGAGAGTAATAACGAACGATTTAAATTGCCGAGTCTAAGACTCTCTCGGAGGGGAGAATTTTTAATATTCCGTGTAATTCTCTCGTGTTTCCCGATCGCTATCATCTTTACTGCCATTCCCAAATCCTTGCGGATCGGGAATGGCAATTGCCTTCGTTCGTTTCGACTTAAGATTCGAAGATAACGTGAATTTCGAGTTCGTAAAAAAAAGTTCGAAGAGAAAGGAATTGAAAAAAAGGAAAGAATCGAACTATTGGAGGAACGCGTCGAATACTCGGCGGATCTCGTTCGATCGATCGATGACGAGGATTGGGGCGGTACTCGAATATCTTAGAAAGTTCGATAGATTGTCGACTCATCGTCGTAACCACGACTGTATCGACAGCCACGTCGGATTTAAGTCCGTTCCGTTATTCGAATACCGCGCTACGACACACGGGCAACGTCGAAAGCCGCGCTCGATCTTACGCTCTTGAAAATAAATAAATCAAAGGCGAGACTAACGTCGGCGCGGTTATGAAAAGGCTGTGCTTTGATATGCGCAAAAAGTGTCCCACGGGGTACTGAATTCTTGAATATAGTTAACCCGCGTTTTTCTGCGCCACCCTACGTTCAAAGTCGCAGTCACGTGCTTGAATACGAAAAGTCGGCCTCGGCTTTATTACGAGGGCAACGGCGTCGCTCGTTCGCGTCTGCGTCTACGCGCACGCACGCACGCACGCACCTACGGATCCACACGTACGAGCAGTCGCCGCCGCGCGCCTCCATTGAAATCATTTTTGCCCCTCGTTCTTCGCGGTATAATGGTTACAGAGTTTTTATTTCATGCCGAGAGCCGCGCGATTACGTAGACGCGCCAACCCGCAAAAAAAGAAATCGAACGTTTCTTTCGTCGTTGACCGATCGATCTCGCTCGACGTTGTTTGCGCTCGATTTTCTTTGGTCATTGTTTATTTATTTGCTCGATGTTACGGTAGAAGCTCCGAAATACGCCCGAATCGCGCTCGCTTTAATGGCGAAGATGGTACTCGTTTATGATACTTCATTGAATTAAAATTGAATTTCAAAAAAAGAAGAAACGATTCGTGACGAACGCAGTGAGATTCAGGAAGAATAAAATGTAACGATTGGGTGGACGTTCTTGCTTCGAAGATGAAGATTCGACTTGGTTGGAAGCAAATTCCTACGCTTCGTTTTAAACGCGTCGTTGTCTCGATTTTATCGCGAATTAAAAGATTTTAAAAAGTTCAAGCAGGACGGATGAATCATTCGCATTTCGAGTAGTTGTTGGAAATCTAAGACGTCGCTTAAAAAGTCGAGGGTGGATCGCAAGGTGACCGGATTTCAATGCGAAATTCATCCCTTTCGCGCGAGATACCTCGAGACCCTCTACCGCGACGCTCTTGGAAAGACGCGAATCCTTTTTGCGACGATCGCTCCGTATTTTTCGCTTTAAATCACGATAATCGCGTTTCGTAATGTTTTTACTCGAAACTTTTCTTTCGCTTTGAAATAGGAAACGAGGGACGAAGATAGGAAATAGCTATCGCTTCTCCCTCTTCCCGTTTCTTCCCCGATATTAAATTGAACACTCGTAAGAAAATTCTTTTCAATTCCTCAGTAAATTAGGATTCCATCGAGTTTCGCGAAGCGTCTCAAACTTCCCGTATCTCCCGAACGCCTTTTATACGTTTCGTTTCAATTAAACCCAACGAATAATAAAGGGACGAAGAATATAATGAACTCGAAGAGCGCATCGACGTACGAAGTCGCGTATCGATCGTCCATTAATCCCGGAAAGGGCGATAGGCGCGAGCAAAAACTTTATAAATTAACGAGAGCCGAGCGGTATCGACCGGAGAACGATACGATTCTCACGCATTATATTAATCGAAGAACGGAACCGTGCTTCGATAAATAATTCGCCGATTATCGGCAAAAACGATGGATCGTCGAGGTTGGGACCGAAACAACGGTAGGAGCGAGCGCACGAACACGGCGCGCTCCAAATAAAAACGATCGAAAAGTTACGTGGAAAATTGCCAAGAGCAAAGCGTAGAGAAGCGTATCTCTCTAAATACACGGACGAGCGCTCGTCTCTTCGCTTCTACCTACGTTTCGCGCGATACGTCATACGTTCCCAGCTATGATATTTTACAATCTTCGAGAACGACCACCAACACGCGTGGCAATTCCTCGCGATCATCGTTTCATGATAATAAACTGCGGGAGCCATTTCAGAAGGATCGCCCTGTATATGTGTATATATATATATATATATATATACATCGGCAAAGACATAATCGAGGAAGACGACGACGAAGACGACCGGAGGCGAGGAGCGGAACGGCGAAAGGACGACGGAGGGCAAGGAGTGAGGTTAAGTTTTGCTCGCGCGGAAAGTTTTATAATGCCGCGCCGCGCGGAACCATAGATTCGAATTAATTCGGCGGCGAAGTTTTTACCCCTCCCAGAGCAAATAAAAATAACTCACCATATCAATTTAATACCGCTTTATGGCTCCGTCCACCTCGGATCCTCCCCCTTCTCCTCGTTCTTCTTCTTCTTCTTCTTCTTCTTTCGCTTCCTCCTTTTCTTATCCTTTCTCCTGCTCCTTCCGCCCTCGTCGAATATTTGTCCTGGGCTAGCTACTCACCGCGCACCAAGGGAAGCTTCCTTCGCTTTATTAGTTTGTCCGCCGTTCGAGGATCGTCCCGAGCCAAATTGTCCGCTGGTCCGACGTCGAAGCCCCTTCCTCGTGAAAAGCTCGAGCGTCGATGACGAGATCTTGGGCCGGCCCCGCGTTCGTCGAAAGGCTCGTTTCTGAAGGAAGCAAGGAGAAAAGAGGAAGTAGAAACGAGAAAGAGTCATCGTCCAAGACCACTAGAGCCAGTGTAGCCGTCGTTCGGCTTTATTGCGGTCCTTGGGGTGGGCGAGTTCGCGAACGGAAGCCACCCACGCGTATCGTACGACGCGCATTCCCTGAAATTCTTCGTGGAATCTCGTGATCAAGGTCGCGGCAATAACGACGACGGAAATAACAGGAAGGCTCCATCGTGGCTAATTGGGTGAAAAAGAGGTAAGAACGCGATCGACGTAAGTCAACGCGACTCGTCCGGAGATATCGAAAGACCCCGAAGCGATTAATCGCTGCTCTAAAATTACTCACGCGGATTTCCTTCTCTCTTTTAGCCCCACCGTTATTCACAGACGCGACTGTTATCTGAATCGAGCCGGGAGGCTGAACGAGGGAATCGTTTTGGATGATTTTCTCGTTGTTCGAAGCGTACGACTTCGAGCGGACCACGATCCGCGAATAACGTCGAACGAAAGCGTTTGGGGGAAAAATCGATTACCATGTCGCTCCCTCGCGAAAACACCGCACGTGGGGTCTTACGGGTACGATGGTGGTGCTGATGGTTATAGCGGCGGGGCGGTTGCAACGGGGTGATCCGCGTGGCACCCTGCTAAGAGTCAACGACGAATGGCAGCGCGTGCCACGCGTCCATCGCCACTTCGACCGAGAGCGAGGGTCGCTCGATGTTTTTCGCGCCAATCATCGACTTGTCTTCCGCGCTTTCGAGAGAAGGATTCCGTCGTTGTCCTGAACTACGAAACGTCGATCCGAAAGAAAGAGCGAACGTTGCGGCGTGCGAGTTCCTCCTGTCATCCTGTCATCCTGTCATCCTCCGAGTATTGCGCGTGGAGCACCAGCGGTGGTCTCCCGAATTCAGCCTCGGCTAATTCTGGTGAAATTGAAAAATAATTTTTTGCTATAAATTCCAGGAACGAGTTCAGCAGTCTCGTTAGGTCCAGATAGACCTAACGAGTCTAGCGAATGAATACCAGCAGTCGTTGTGCGATCGATCGAAGGCACGCGATGAAGAATGGCGAACGCGTTAGTTCGAATACGTCACTACAATCGTCAGCAGGCACCACCACCACCATCGCTAGAACTGCTAATCCTCGAAAGGCTCCGTAGGAACTCGGAGAATCGTGTCGCCGCTGTAATATTCGACTTCCTTGGGTAGGGCCAAAAGAGAGGAGAAAAAAGATGGTAGAACGAGGAGGAAGGGTCGCCGAAGTCGCAGCTTTTTGTGGTCGCGCGTGACGCCACCTTAGCCACTCGTTCCACGATTCCTCCTCCGGTATCCCTTCGACTTGGTCGCAGGGACGAAAAGAGGCACGCACGGACGTGTCGTGGATAGATCGGATGGCTGGCAGCCTGGCTAGCTGGCTGGCTGGCTGCTGGTGGGTGAAGGTGGAGGTGGAGGAGGAAGACGAGTCGGCGTAGATGGGTTAGGTGGGTAGATACAACGAGGAGAAAGGAAGACCACCAGAAAGGGAACAAAGGGAACCGAGAGACAATGGAAACCGTGCCACGGCGTTGCTTTAGCCCGACCGCTTGAACGTAATACGGTTAGCCTTGCCTCTCGTTAATGGCACCCTTCTCCTCCTCCCCCTCCCGGGCCCTCCTCCTAACGTTACTTCCTTCTCGCCGCCCTTCGGAAAGATCGACTATCCCCGAATGCGATTTCGATTTAAGAGGCAGAATAGCTAGTCTCGAAATGCGGGGAGCGATTAGCAGCAGCGGCTACCGCGGCTTTTCTTACATCGTTTCTCTATTTACGACGATGACGACGTCGTCGACAATTTAGACGCCGCTTTCCCCGATTCCAAATTACGATTAAACGATTAACAATTAACGTCCGTGTGACGCCTTTCGATTAACTTCGATTTGAAATCGCTCTGATCGACCGAGAATTTTCCTTGAAACGATAAATTATGCCGCGATTTTTCCATCGACTCTAAAGTATTTAGAAGCAGCGGCTTTTCTTACATCGTTTCTCCGTTTACGACAACGAGGACGTCGCCGAAAATTTAGACGCTGGTTTTACCCGATTCGAAATTACGATTAAACGACGAACAATCGGCATCCGTGAGACGCCTTCCGATTAACTTCGATTTGAAATCGCTCTCGTCGATCGAGAATTTCCCTGGAAACGTTCGTGCCTGAACAAAAGGTCCGTCTGCTCCTAGTCGTACCGATAATTCACGTCGCGATTTTCCCATCGGCTCTAAAGTATTTAGAAATCGTTCGTAACTCGAACGTTGCTTGGAGTTATCCATTGTCTACGAAACGTTTGGAAACTGTAGCGTCGTTGTAGTCGGCGCGAAATCATTTAAACGACGCGTTGTTCGGTCAATTTGCAAAGACGCGATCGAATTTCTCGATTTTGGCGAAGCTCGACGAACTTCAGCCCCGGAGAACGAGAGACAATGACGTCGACGATGACAAAGACGAGCGAGAAATAACGTTCGTAACACGTCCGTGTATCTCGATCGAAGCTAAGAACGAAAGATGTCGATGCAACGGTCTTCCATCTACTTTCCTTTTCTCCACCATCTCGAGGATCCTCGACACGAGCGCGAGTCCTTTGATCCTGCGAAGCGGACGAAAGGTCTTCCTTTCTTCGTCTTTCTTCCTCGACTTCCCTCCCCGCGACCGTTCCTCCCTCCAAAGCATCCAGAGCGCCATCCTCCTCACCCCTATCGTCGAACGACGGTATTTACGTTTCGTCGTTACAACGACGACTCGAATGATGGGCGCGTTTCACGCTCGGCCGACCGGTAATTCGGTAATCCCTGTCTCCTTCCTTTTTTCTCCCACGGAGTTTCAAACAGCTGGCGCGGACCCACGTCCTCTCGCGCCTCGTCCTCCTTTCCTCCACGCGTTCGCGCGGAGTCGCGCCTTCGGGAGTCCGTCGTGTTTCCCGCCCTCGATCCGCTGGAAAATCGCGTAAGCTCGGAAAAAAAGGAACGGAGAACGCGATCGTACGAGGCTGGAAGCAGGGCTCGACCCTGCGCGCATATTCGTCGATGAGAAAGAAAAATTACTATCCGCTTTCGTAATATATTCGCGTTCGTTCGCTTTTAATAGTTTAACGTACGCGCGATTCGTCCGCTCGATTCATATTTCACGATCGATTTAATTCGCTGAAGCGGGAAATTAATGCTGTAACGTCAGTCGCGTCGTCGATGCGTAATAATTTTTTCCCCGCTTTTTTTTCTTTTCTTTCCTTTTCATCGTATTTAATCGCTCGTACGACGAGTGGAAATTATCGAAGGCTGAGTAAGATATGGAAATTTAAACGCGATAGATTATTTAACTCTAAAAAGAACACTTATGGTGAATGCCAATGCATCGATAGTGTTTAGTAGTAGTATGTAGTATGATAAATCAGACTTTTCTGAACGGATAGTTCCGATAGGTTAGATTGATTTGGAATTTCGAAATTTCGAATTCGATGCGTGAATTGCACCGAATAAAAGCACTTTGGTTCGTCTCTTCTTGAAGATCGATCTAGGATGACTTTCTTGCGGCATGGAAAAAAGATGGAAAAAAGGTGAAATTATTTTAGCTTCCTTTAAACGTACTCGACGGATCTTTCGTCCTTCGTTCGTGCCTCCTGCCAAGAGAGCCCTCTCGTTTCTCCTCACACACACACAAAATCACTATCGTGCTCATTTCCTCCAAGCATCACCGACTTCGTCTCTACCTACGTTACTTTCCTGCAACTTCCCCTTTATCCTCTTCCGCCTTCCTACTTGAAAAAATAATTAGCCCGTAAGCCGGATCTCGCTTCCGCCGCGAAGGATGCTTCGCCAGTCTGGCATCGCGTCTTTTCGATTCCGACGAACGTACGCGCAAAAATTGCGAGCAACGCGTACGTACGATCGTCGATCGTGAGCCGATGGAACGTTTCAATCGAATCGTAATTTTCAATTTTAACTCGTGCTCGACCGAAACAACGAAGAAGCACTCGATCGTAGAAAAAGGTACCCGATGAAATTCGTTTCCCGCAATTTCGACTAATTTCCTCTCGGGCGAAACGCGGTGTTTTTCCTTTCGTTTTCCTGTCTTGCAGATCGAGACGCACGTCCGCAGCACGAAATAAACGAAGACACACCGAGGAGGAGGGAAGAACGAGGAGAAATACAATCGGATGCCAATTGCAACGCCGTCACGGAATCCACGAAGGACTTTTCTCATTCGTCGAGCGTACGGCGGTCGTTTCGTCCGCCTCCCGAGTCAAAACTTCGAGAGACCGAAAACTCAGGCCCAAACGGCGAGACGTGATTTCGATTAACTTGCCGTCGTCCACTCCCGAGACACGAACCTCGTTACCGCTTATCGTCCCGAGGGGACCGCGAAATCGCCGCTGGTAAGCGACCTCCGGAATTCGCTTTGCTCCGTGGAAAATCGTAACGTTCGCTCGTGCAGAACGCCGGCTAAGCGCGCCGATTTCCTCGGCCGCTAACGTTAAGTATGCCACAAAGAAAAACAGACGTCCTAATCGAAGGTCTCCATTTTTCGTGACGACTCGATCGAATTTATCGATATTTCCGAAAATCTTTCTCGAATGTAAACGATAACAGTGCCACAAGGAGGCAGCTTTAAAAATTCCCAATGGACGCGGACTGTTCTCATAGAACTGACGGAATTCGCAACGAAAGACGTCCAAATCGAAGGACTCAATTTTTCGCGACGACTAAATCGAATTTACGCGAACCACTTGTTCAATCGACCCAAAAATTGCCGACCAAAGTGTACAATTTACACAAACTCGACGTTACTATCATCGAGTCCAAAATCCACCCGGGGCCAATAAATCGCGACAAATCCATCGGAGGAAGAACCAAAAAGTATGTCCAATAAACCTCTTGGAGACAGTTTCGACCGAACGAACCTTCGAAGACGTAGAATGCCGACAGAACGGATAATACTCGAAACGATCGTACTTCGCTCTCCGAGCACGCATGCGCGAGAGCGCGTGAAAATACCGAAGCGGAAATAAGACGTGGGAGGGGGTGAGAGAGGAGACGAACATGGAGGATCGAAGGAAAAACGTTTAAAGTATCCCGACGGTCCTTGAAAGACGGGCGTTGTCGAGGCTTAGCTGGCAGGGTCGAAGGCACCAACCACCTTGCCGGCAGTCTGGTTGGCCCGAGGCATCGCTGATGGCATGCGTCGCATCCAGGAATCGGCGCTTCCAACCACGCAACTCCGCGAATTCCGGGGAGAGATCATGTTGCGAGGCACCGAACGATTATGGCCTCTCTGCCGCGTATACCCACGGTGCGCTTTACTTAGCGGCGCGAATTTCCACGACTCCAACGTGGCGGTGGTATTCAACGGCGCGTAGACGCTCGTCTCGCTTTAGAGCGGACTTCTCCTCTCTGACTTCGACTCCTACGACGCATTGTGCCGGTCCTCTTTCTACCGTGCTTCCTCTCGACCTCCACAGACAGCGCGAGGGAAACAGACGACGCGTTTCGCCGCCGTTACTCCGTACCGCTTTTCCTCCCCCTCCGCGCACCTATCGCGTATTCCGTGCGCGTAAGTTGTAACGTATTTTCGCGACGCAGCCGCCCATTTTACCCTTCTTCGCTCGAAAGCGCCGACGGTGAAACCGTTTCGTTCGTATGCGTCGTCTTTTGCTCACTCTCTCTCTCTCTCTCTCTCTGTCTGTTTAGTTTCCTCTTTGTCTATGCGCTCGTCCCTGTCTCGTCTCGTCTCGTCTCGGAGGGGTTGCCGCTGCGTGGAAACGTGCAAATGCAAAGAAATGCGACTGCGCGTATACGCGCGGAGGCAGACGTCGTTACAAAGAGGCGGTCGAGCGCGGAGAGGAGAGAAGAGGGAGGGAGAGAGAGAACGGACGAGTAAGTACGGCTTTTACGATAGAAGGTGAGAGAAGGAGAGAAAGAAGGGAGAACGAAGACGAGAAGAAAGCACTCCGTTCGAGCGAACGTTACGAACTAAAGTCGATCGAGAAAACGATCCTCGAGTACGTGGACGAACGATGTTGCTACGGTGGTTTCGACGATATCGAGTATCGCTCTCGTGAACGCGAATTTTCCGCCGGAGTTTCGGAGGATCACGAGGTAAGAGCCGGATATTCCTATGGCGTCCTTATTTTTTCCTTCTTTTTATCTTGGCGAAAAGCACCGACTAACCTCCAGCAACGACGATCGCTCTCGTAAAAGACGCAATCGTATTTGTAGTTATTTCCATCTCGTTGCTCCGTTCGATGTCCCTTTTACCAGCGATTCTTTCGTCGTCGTCCGTTAGAACGAAACGCGTGCACGCTAAAATACCGAAAGGGAAGCCCACGGATCGACCGCGAATCGACCGTAGTTACGCGTACGAGGTCGCGGAACCTCGAAATTAGCGATATTCCTATTATGAAGAATAACAAGCGCCGCGTCGATAGTCGAAAATCAGAGGCGGTAATCAACGGGCTATTAACGAACCTAAGCCCGTTCCGGAACGAAGCTCGGTAATGCGCGCCATTCCAGCGACTCGACCTCGATCGATATCTAAATCGACAACGTCGTTACGCCCTCGCCGAGTTAGAGAGGGACGCGGATCCCACGGTGTGTTTCGCAGCTCCAAGCGACCAAGTTCTCGGTGGGAAGACGCGCCTGGATCAACGCGTTCGTCACTCGCGGCTACGACGAGCAGAATGCGTGACCTCGTCTTGTCTGGGTTTGGTCCGGACACGCTCGGGGCAACTAAATAAATTCGAAGGATCGTTTGGAAATCGCAACCGCGACGTTTTCGAGCTTTCGGAAAAAATATGGAATTTATTTACTAGCGTAAATTCTTATAAACTAGCGTGGTTCTAGCCGTGGAACGTTTAAACCCTTTGCGTGCCATTTTAAGGCACGCATTTGGATTGCACGTGAGAACGAGCGTTGAGCGTCGAGTTGTTACTATTTCTGTTATAATAAAGTCTTTCGTATATAATATTATTCGACTGCCCCTTGCTCAATGATCCCATTCATCCCATTAATAATATATTACGAATAATATATATTGCATTAATGAACATTAAGCTAGAATTCATGGTCGGTATCCCACTACGAAAGGGTTTCCTAATGGAGAGAAACGTGATTTTGCTGACATTGTTAGACCAGTTGTACGATGTCGCATTCTCGACGATTTAACGACTCGATCGTAAAGTCTCGGAAAAATATCGGCTCGCAGGAAACGGTGTTAAAGGCGAGGTCGACGTGGACGAAGGAAAGATCGAAGGGAAGAGATACGGTATTTTCGGGCTAACGACGAACCTACGATTTTTCTACCGACGTCGAAGTAAGTAACAATGGCATCGGGACGATGGATGTAGCTAATTGCGAGGGACATCCGAGACGTCAATGACGTAACGAGGATAACAAGGCGACACGGCGCACGGTGGATGGGTAAACGTCGAACGCGCCCGTTTACGAGTTCCTTTATTCACCGTACGAAAGAAGAACAAACGAAGATCGTTTAATTCTACGAGGCGACCAGCTAGAAAGACAGCGTCGTGTCAGGCGGGAGGATAAATCCAGTGGTGGAGAAGATAACGCGCTCGATCCTCTTCGGTCGAGAGAAGATATTTCGTTGTCGTTCTCGTAGTAGATGACGATAACGAGAACGAGCCGAGAGATCGTCCGGCCAACGACGTATTTCGTGAGCGCTATAATAGTCATTGATAAAGAGAAAACAGAAGAAAGAGTCGGAGAAGGAACTCGTCGTCTGTCTAATAGCAAGATCAACGGCGTCGTCTCTTATCGGAATGTCCATTCTTATCGAAGTATCCTTCGTGAAAGATCTTCGTCCTCCGTTGGACTCTCCAAAGAATAAAGGGGTAAAAGAAGAATGACGGCGAGCTAGCAACAATTTCGCGGTCTTATCTCGCGTTTACCTAACGCAAAAAAAGGGAGAAAAATAAATCTCCCAAAATCTCGCGTGATCTACGAGTAACGGAATAAATCTGAAACTCGAAAACGTGAAAATTTTTCACGCTTTTTCCTCGCGTTCTCTTTCTCTTGCTACTTCTCTGCCCATCTTCGGCGCATTTCTTTTCTGTCTGAAAAAAGAAAAGAAAAAGAAGAAAATAAATAAATAAAGGAGACGCGGCGCGCACGTCGCCGGAAGCCGAATCGCTCGTGCGTTCGTTCGATGACGCGAACGTTTTACACATTCACGCTGGAAAAAATTGCTTATGCTCCTACCGTTGCGCGATACCGATCGTTAACGCGAACGTGAACGTCGTCCCAAACGTACGTCTCGTTGCTTCCTCGAGCGCGACGATATCCTACTACCTGCGCAAACGACACGTACCACCACCACCACCACAACCACCAGCTCCAGCAATAACAACCCACGCACGTACCTTCTTGCCTACCTTCTCCTACCTTCTTCTACCTTCCTCGCGATTGTCGACCGTGTTTCACGGAGCTACTTGTTTAATCTTCGCGCAACCGAGAAGATTCGTCGGATCGTCGGCGCACGGAATCTCCTCCTTCGTTCGGTCGATTAACACCCGCTCCTTCTTTTCTACCTCTCGTCGTCCCGCAGGATTTTTCTCCACCTGCTTCGTAATCGCTGCCGCTCGTCCGGACTCGACTAATCTCTAATGACTTCGACCCTTCTCTGATTTTATAGCGCACGGTGTTATATCGCAAACACACGGCCGCGCGTTGACGAACGACCTGTCGTGGAAATTATTATCCGAGGTAACGCCCTAAATCGTGTCCCCGAAATGAGCGGAGGAAGGAAAAGCACAGCACGGATTCGAGCTTTTCTATTTTCTTGAACTTTCTCTTACGCCAAATTTCTGAATTCGATCTAACTGGAAAAATTACGTTCGGCGACATTTGAGCATACAGTTAACCGATCGGTAGAGTCGAAAGAACGATTCGAGTCGAAACGACACTACGATGAAATTTTGGGTTCAAAATCGAAGACCGTTTCGCTTGGAAAAATGATGAGAAATTGAACGATCGAATATTTCACATTTTATGAATATTTCCGAAGGATTTCGACGCGTAAAATAGATACCTAAAATTAGAAATTTTATCCGAGAGCTAGATTCGCAGTATCGCAAAATTTTACCCAATATCGGTAATTGAAGAGGCGTACTGGACGCTAATGCCTTTACAGGGAAAGGGTTAAAATAGTAACGAGCTTAAAAATATGAAAGAAGCGCCAACGACAACGATAACGATATTACCGTTTGATTAATCTACTTTTACCCGTACGATTTAAGTATTCGTTGCGATACGTCGTTCGTATTAGGGTTCAATGACCTTATGATATGAATGAGATAGGCGTTTCTACCTCGTACGAAAAATTTCTTTCTAGGAAAAAAAAAAAGAGAACGCCACGATCAAAGCGGTATTTCGGATGAAAAATGTCCAACTGCTCGCCTCGTATAATACACGTATAATCTCGCCTCTCCGGCCAATTCTCTAATGAGATTCACTACGCGGCTGGCATCGAACCGAACGACGTAAGTCCGAGACGCTGTTAAATTTAATTGCGATTTTATTCGTGCCAAATCTCCCGTGACAAGGTGACCTCGTAAAGATCAGCCGTCGCGGAGGCGTAATCGATTCTTTTTGGTCGTCGAGGCGACGTTCCACGACGGCCAACTTTCAAGGTCTTCCTCTCGTTCTCGTCGCGACGACGAAGTTTCCGCGAAAAATAGTTTACTATGTGGGCTACGCAACATCGCCGTTTCACGAACGCTGCCTTCTTCCAGGACGCGGTAAGTGTCGCCGCATCATCGCTTTTTCTCCGTTCCACCAACGAGCCACGAGACAGAGCCGTTATCGTTTTATACGAAACGATAGGACGTAAAGCGCCGAATGGCTCCGCGCAAAACGGGAACTTTGCAATCGGCTTCTAGACACTTCGTCGTCTCCGCTCGCCCTTTT
>JAITYT010000873.1:178974-190930 GCA_025433975.1 Liostenogaster flavolineata | reverse complement strand
AAAAAAAAAAAAATTATCATTCTTCTCCACCGGTAAACGTACTTTTTCCCCCATAAAACCACGACGCACTCGAACCAATACGACCTTAACGATACGTATGTGTCTAGAAGATAGATCACAACGACCTCTTTTACGAAAGAAAGCGACTTCACGCGTGATTCGAATCGCGAGAGAAGAAATCCAGTCACGGCTCTGTACGAGGCGTCGCGCGATCCGTTAGACGTTCGTGGCGACGCGTCGCGTCGCGACGTCGAAGTGGATTATCATGCCGCGAGGTCGTAATAACGCGCGGCTACGGATAAATGCTCTCAAGTTGGACGCGTTTAAAGGTACGTGACTCTTCGACGGTGGAAGTACATTTCTTCGAGGTGAGTCGCGATCGACCCGTGGCGTATGCATGCACGCGCACACGTATGCGCGCGCGACATATTCGCAAGTACGTGCGCCGGCACTCGAAATCGTCCGCTCCGTACGACGCCGGTATAAATCGTGACAAGCACGTAGTTACCAACGAGATATTCTCTTTTTCCGAGGCTGCAGCGGCGTCGAGAGACAAAACGTCGTCTCTGATATTACTCGGATGAAAACGAGATAGACGACTCTTCTCCATTTTTTTTTTTTTTCTCTTTCGTTCTTTATCCCCTTCTTGACGCGAGAAGCGCCTTTATCGTCGAAGGACAAGGCGAGAGAAAGAGCGCACGATGGAGGACTCCTTTCTTCGTCGGTAAACCTGGGTTCGATCGAACGACTATCGTCGACCGGTTGAGCGCGTTCGCTCGCGCGATCTTGAAAGGAAGTAATTCTTAGCGAAGGGTTGAAATCTCCGAATTCCTTTGGATGGAATCGCGCGAGTGGAACGACCTCGTGGCAATTTCGCGTAAAATATTTCGATAAATAAACGAAGCTTGCAACGACGAGGATAACGCGCGAGAGAACGGATGACGTATATTCGCAAGTTCGAGCGATCGTTCGTAAGAAAGAGCGTCGCTGTACATTTTGGAAAATTTAATTAAAGGCGAGAAGTGACGGTTACGGGGAATATTTCATCGATGAGATCGTTCGTAACCGCGGATTATTTAGAGCTGGCAAGGTCGACGTGGAAATGCGAAATTAAAAGAAAGTAGGGAGGAGGGTTGGCGAGGAGAGCGGAGAAGAGGAAATGAAAGCGATCGATCAAAGAAACTCCACGGGACAAAAACAATTTGGTGAAACGATGACGACGTTAATTGGCCGCTTAATAGGAGTAAAGTATCCTTTTAATCCTTCGACGATAAACGCGATGCTACCAAGCGAGGGAGAAGTCGGACTCGGTCGCGGTAACGACCGGATTAGAGAGTATTTCGTATAAATGCGGTACAGATAAATATACCAACGACGACGGCCACGGTGACCACGGGAATACTAAAAGCGCGCCGGCGTTTAAAAACTTATTTCGAGAGGAATTAATGCCGCGATCGCGCGAAAGAGAAGAGAAACGATAAAGGTCTTGATACGTTCGCGTTAACTGGTCAAATTTTTTCTCTCTCTCTCCTACGAAGCTATTAAAACGTCTCGGTTGGGTAAAATTGAACTATGTTGGTCGACTTCGGTGCGTCAATAGCCCAAGGGGCTGCGCTTCGCGTGCCCCGGAAAAGCTGAGTTTTGTCGTTATGAGTAGGAACAATGTAAGTTGACTCGCTTCGAATTTAACAAAAAATTCCAAGGTGATTTACTTTTAAGACTCTTTTCAAAACATAACCTATCTATTCGTAACATAAACAATACGATAGAAAGCGATATTGAAATATTTATGAAAAACTAGAAGAAAATGGAACGGTCAAGTATTTTATACACTTTTGCTATATCTGTCGACCTGCTGAAAAAAAATTCTAAAATAAAGACTCGATTGAAAATTTCGAAGTATCTTATAATTTCGATATTGATAATCTAATATAGATAATTCGCGGGCATTAAAAATCACATTTATACAGATCGTCGTTCAACCGGAAACGATGGAATGTCTCTCGACAGTTTTACGTTGGAGTTAACTAAAAAATGTTTATACAAAAATCGTTTGGTATCACGAGAGATGTAACGAGGTACGTATAATTTATCTGTGATGTAATAGCGAGTGAAATATCAAAGTCGAAAAGCGCACTTAAAACTAACAGTCAAAGATGCGAACAGACAACAAACATATAAATATATACATATAGAAAATTATATACATTGTGAAAAATCTTCGACTTCGTGCTGCCATTAAATATCCAGATGCAGGGAGAGAGGCGACGACCGGTCACCAGGCTTTCAAATTGTTGTCCAAGCGTCCTCGAAACTATGTCAATGATCGGTATTCTCAGCCAGACGATGCTTCTTTGCTTCATCGCTCGCGAAAATTCACGACACGAAACGCACTACTGAATTACGAGTAATATTCCGCGAATGTGCTCGGTTCAACGATCGATGACGAACTGGCAATGGCATTGTTTCGATAAGGCACCTAGACTCGCTCGAATAACAACAATAAACATCGTTGGATTAGCGCTCTTGTCATATTTGTATATTTTGACGCTTAGGCCAATCGAAATTCGTAGAATCTTTCGCGTCGTTTTTTTTTCCAAGCCTCGTCACTTCAAAACAGTAATCGTTAAGACACGATATTATTTTCTTACCGATATCAAACATTTTTTGTAAAAATATCTTATTGATAATTTCAAACTCGATTTTTCAAGAGACATTCTACCACGTCATGCTATACCTATTTAATTTTCAAACATTTTAACTAGATCCTGTCATTTTCCTCGTTCGTGTAAGTTCGACGACACGTGAAATATGTACTTTTTGAATAAGTATGTCCTAGCGAGTTGGCTTGATGCAATAAAACTGTATAATTGAATCTCGTTGAAAATAACGAATACTCGCGAGCCACATAGATTTGCCTAAAAATCGGAGAACGATTGTTTTTTTTAATTCGATGAGTTTTTAAAGGCCTTGACGCGCGTTACATACAAACCCACAATTAAAAATTCCGCGAGAGTACTCGTTTTCGAGCACCGCACAATTCGATCCAATATTCGTAATTTGTTTTGAATCCGTCACGATCGCAATAAAATATTTACGATTGTCAAGTATCATCGACTTCATTGCCTCCGATTTCCGACCGATCAAAGGGCACCGTCCTTTGAACGACAAACCGTCAAAACGTACTGTGCGACTCGTATCGTCGATATCCTAACGATATTCTTCATTGCCGCGAAATAATCATGTAAATTTAAAAAAGAAAGAGAGAGAGAGAGAGAGAGAGAAGAAAAGCAAAACACAGCATTCGCGTTTTTAAGGAAGTCACTAGTACCAAAGCATTCCAATTGGAGGAGAAAGGAAAAATGATTACTTCGATAAGACGGTGGAAAATAGGGCGAAGTAAAAAGAAAGCGAACGAAGGAAAAAGCGACGCGAGAATTGACTTCGGTAACCGACGCGCCCTCCTGAATCTTCTCCGTCAGTCGCGAGATATACAATACGCGCACACACACACACACGCACACACAGAGGGAGGAACTCGATAAAGCGAAGCAGAAGTCGGAATAAAAAGATCGTGGAACGATGCGTCATTCGTTACAGCTAGCTTTCCACCGGCCGATCCTTATTTTTTATTCCTCCTTCATGCTACCATCCGCTATCCTACCGTACCTCCCTCCGCGTTTTCTTCTTCTCCCGACGGTCCGCGTATAATAAATTTGGCAACAAATTGCGAGAACGCAGGTTGCCGCTTCGGAGGGTTTCGAGGGGTCGTTGCCTCGAAACGGAGGGGATGGACGAGATGAGCCCCGACGTAGCCGCGTTTTAACTGGCTCGTAACCCGGACTTCAGCTCACCGCGATTAATGGCCAAGCCGGCACAGGTGACGGCATTAATGGTCGTAAGTGTTCCCAAAGTTACTCAATTTTTGTAATTGAATAGGAAAAGGGGTGGCGCGACGTACGCCGAGAGCCACGTAACGATCGATTTCTTTCTCGAGTACGGAACACGTATCGCGACGCGTATATGTAGAACGCGTCACCGTTTAACCGCGCAAAATCGTTTCTCTTGTTCGCCTTCGTATTTCGGAGAAAAGGAGAAAAAATCGGCGATACAATCGACGGCTATTGGTCAAAACTTTATTCGACTTTCGATATCTTTCGTTTTTTTCCCCGAAAGATCGACGAAGGTCGAAAACATCGAACGACGAAAATCGAGAAGTTCGAGAAAGCAACGATCGAGTTAGGTCCGCGAAAGTCGCACCGAGTAAATTAAATCGAAGAATTCTTTAGCGCGTTAAAACTTTCGCGATCGTTAACCGGATTCGGCCGTTCGGTAAGTTTCGATCTCCGATCGCCTAAAGACGTAATTTGCATCGGTCCTCGTCGATCGATCCGTACGAGATCATCGTTCCGTCGACGCAAATTCCTTTCCATCGCTAAGTTTCAACGTCGATGGAAGCGCGCGCGACCCCGATGGAATCTACCTACGCTAAAACGAAAATTACGATGGACGCTAATCGGCGATCGCCATTACCGATAAATGGAAAATTATTTTATTTCCCTCCTTTTCTCGTTTTTTTTTTCAACGATCACGCTCTCCTCGTTACGTAACACCGGCGCCGGTTTACAACGAGTCGAGGCATTTACTAATTAATCCCGGCTTCCGGCTGTATCGTTACCAATCGCGCGAGGTTCGAGAGGTTAATGAAGCTATGGCTGGCCATTTACCTCTCGCGCTCGTTAACTCCGTTACCTGTTAGTGTCACTTTAAAAAAGCGTCTCTTTAATTTTGAACTTTGTTTTCCTCCGGTAGCCCTTCGAAGGCCCTTGAATCGGTCGCCTCTCCTCGTACCTCCTCTTTTTCTCTCTCTCTCTCTCTCTCTGTCTCTAGAGCCGTAGGAGCTACACGAGACGATAATGGCGGTAGCACTGCGTCGGTCGATGCAGACAAATTGATAGGAGGAAGTTCGAGGCGAGTCAAAACCGAAGGTTAGCTAGGTGGTTGCGAGCTAACTGGAAGATGGATCCGATCGAACGGCGTAACCTGTCTCTCGCTTCAGCGCCTTTCCTTCTCCAACCTTTAGCCGATGCTGCTTCCACTCGAACGGCATCGGCCGCCACCCACTTTCGTTCGAATTTCATCGGCGCGTCTAATACTCGTTAGCGCCGCCCATTATCGACGAGAAACAACGCCGGCGTGAACATCACTGCCAATGCAACGTCGCTAATTATAGTGTAAACCGTGTACGCCGACTACGTACAATGACGACGTACAAAGCTGCAGCCGATCGATAATACGCGTTACGATTCCGAAATGCAACGTGGATGCAGCGCCGGATGCAGCAGTCGAAACGAGTCGATTGGAGCGACCCCAACGCATCTAATCCTCATTATCGAACGATCGAAGACGCTCGTTGCGAGTGGGATAATCCGTCGGAGTTTACCGATGAATTAATTTCGCGCGAAAGGCCTTTAAATTTTACGAAAGCGTCATGCGATCTTCGTCCTCGTGCACGTAAGTGGACCGGCTGGACGTCGAGAATGAAAACGTCGATTTATCCACTGGAGATGGATGCGCTTTCGAGTCGTCGTTCGAAGCTCGCCCCAAGTCGAAACTCGCGACTTAGCGACGCGAGTTCCGAGGTTGTAAAATCGTTTATGAATATTTATCGATTTGTGAACTTTTATTTACGATTCGTTGGCCACCCCGTCGTAATGCCAGGAACGCGGTACAATGGATTTCCATCGATTTTGACAGCGTCAAATTCGACGAGTCGTAGAATGATTTTTTATCGGTAGATAGGAACGATGCATTCGCGATGTAACGAATAAATGGTGACTGCTACTGCGTCAAATTGTCACTCAAATTCACAAATATTTCGATAACGAACTCGCGAGTGTAACGACGTTAATTTGTCGGAGATACGCTCGATATTATTTTTCCGTGCGAGTCCCGATTGATACGGAGCTGTCCGCGTCGAATGTGGATTAAAATCGAAGGAAGAAGCGTTTAACGATTCGTCCTTGATAATCGTAAACGCCGATATTAATGAAAATACCGCGTGCCTTTTTCTAAATTCGCACGTTGAAATCTTTCTCATTCGCGTAGCAAAAACTCTCGTCGAAAGAATAATTCGTTCGGTTACACTGAATTTAATAAATTCATCGAACTAAACATTTCTCGATACTATTTTTCGTTATATTTGTTGTAATTAAATGTCGATTACGCAATGACGAACGTTATTGCGAACTGTCAATAATACAGAAACGAGCGCGTTTTATCGATGTTAGGGAGATTAGTTCGAATCGCCTATCGCAACGATCGTAAAAGCGGAAAGACGTTCTTCGAACTTTCCGACGAATCGACGAAGATCGCACGTGAGTTCGTCCAAGAAGGAGGACCCAACGGCAGCCTTCGTTTGTCGATAAATTAAGCGAAATAAATAAAGAGCGAAGTAGAAATAATCTCTCCCTTAGGCGCGTCTCAAACTTTCCACGAGGGTCCTCGTCGAGTGACGTTTAACGAGAAAAGCTACGGAATAACGAGGCGAGATACGAAACTTTTGTTTGTAACTAGACGCGTCTTTCCGCTCTCTCCGTTCAACGAATTCGTTCATTAAACGTCCGTCGACGAGGACCCTCGTTCGTTGTTCAAAAGCAACGTACGAGGGCGACCGTTCGTACGTATCCCGCCGACCAAAAAATAGATTTATGTAAACTAGCAGGGGATGAAAAAAAAGGCCGCTCTCGTTCGTTCGACGATCGGTTTTATCGTCGCCAAACGAAACGATCCGCGCGATTTAAAAACGACCATCTTGCTCCTCTCCAAGGGAAAAGAACGAAACGCTTTTTTTCCCTCGCTCTTTCCACGCATCGAGCACGCATCGAAACGAGCTTTAACGTTTAACGCGTGTTCAGTCCCGATATTCGCGGATATTTTAATCCCCTTAGCTGCTTAGGACGACGTTCGCCCGAAGGTCGCCTTCGCGTATTTAAAGCAACGATCGTTCCACAAATTGTCGTAATTTCGATGAGAATTATTCGGTTATGGGTAACACGTCGTTAGGAGAATGAACTGGCGCGTATCGGCTTCCGCCGTGTGTTTCGAGTTCGTAAACGAGGAGCTTTGCCACGATGAAAAGGTTAAAGATATGCGTATACGCTAGTTCATTCGATTTACGTTCGATTCGCGATATTACTGGACGAAAATTTATACGTTAAACTATTTGAAATAAATTGGCGGCCACGTCGATCGACGATTTAACAAGATCGTGCATATCAATTAGGTCTATAAATATGCCAGACGGATATTTATTTATGGAGTAGCCCACGGAAATGACTCGAACGCGGCAAAATATAAATCTACGTGCATCGCACGACGTCATTGTGCGATTATACGTACATTTCCATTCGAGTATGGTCTTCTTGATTCACTCGCGTCGTTATAATTTCAATGTTTATTCGCGTCTCCCTATGACCGAGGCAAAATCAATTTCGAGTTACCTATAAACGTTTCGTTTACGAAAATTTCACCGTGTTTGCGTATGCACGACAAATAGTCAAATATGTATCGAGTAGCAGAGAGTACGAAAGTTCGATAAATTTTTTACCATCGCGCGTTCGGTGAGCCCTTCTTGCATTTTTCTCTATCGCGTGATCAACGATGAAACATCGCCCGTTATTTCATTACGTTTCCTTACCGAGAATTCGTCGATTCGCGAGAGCAAAGCGCCATTATCAAAGCTTGCGATCGCGCAATCATTATAAATCCGTCCTTCCAGCTTCGAAGCGAAGTTGCTATCGACGTGACATCTTTCAAATTGGACTACGATCTCACGAGCTTGGACGTAATCGTGGATGAAAAACGACTGCAAGCGGACAAGGACGATGCTTCATCGAAAAGTACGACGTCTATATTCTATCTAGACCGACGGAGAAGTTTACAACGTGCCAGAAGTATTCGGGAAGACTACGCGGTGTCTTTGGGCCATCGTCGTAACGACGGAGAGAAAAAGAGAGAAGACGAAGAACCAATTCGACTTGGCACGACTCGACCACCGACGACGTCACGTCCAAAGGTTTTCGTCTTCGCTATTGCCAAGGACGCACCGTCCTTAAAGTGGCTAAAGAATCGATTGGATCTTCCATCGATGAATCGTCTCTCGATTCCAGCCTTCGTTCATCGTGCGAATCGCGATCGAACCGATCGAAAGTATCCCAAAGTTTCGCTTAGGTGGGTCGCGCTGTAAATTTCAAAATATTTGGCGATCCAACAAATTTATTTATTTTTTTCTGTTTATACTTTTTATTATATATTTTATTTATATTTATTTTATATCTATTTTTTCTATAAAAATGTAAATTATCTCTTGAATTCAAGATCGCGGATGAACTTACATCCCGAGTCGCATTTCGAGAATCCTTGCTGTGAAGAATCGAAACAACCAAAATGATTATTTTAGAAAAACTAGTTCGATCGTAGACGCTGTAAAAGCGTGAAGCTTTCGTTGTAGTCGGAAGAAGGTCGTCTTTTTTTCACGTTAATGGTTCGTTCTACCGGTTCTTTTGATTATCATCGATATTCGATGATATTCGTACGATTTATTTCACTCTCTGTTTTTCCGGGAGCATGTGGACGGTACGCGCTAAGCATGGAAATCGGGCGAATTAAAACGAAGCGCAGATGCGCGCTGCATCCAGCGAAAGTATTAAAGACGACGTTCCGATCGGCCGCTAATTTTTTTACGCCAACTTTCTTTAATCGCGAAATTAAATTGGTCGCGCGATTGTCGCAGTTCGGTGAAGTTCTAACAAGGATTTTCTCTCGTATCGATACGAGCCTCTTGTTACTCATTTTCTAATGAATAGCGTCTAAAACTTTTAACTAATACTCAATACTTTACTAATAACTGATACTTTCTTTTTCTAATAACGTTCTTATTATTTTCGATGGATAGACCGGGGCATCCTTCGTCACGATGAAATGCACTTTTATTAGTTTTCTCCACAGCCGAGTCTGCCGCCATCGCCTCTCTCTCCTCCTTGTAGACCACCATCATATCCTTTTCTTATTAGACGCATACGTGAACTATTATTCGGCGAGATCAGAACCGCCGGTAAACCTTCTTTATTTCGAAAGAGAGCTCGGAGCAACCTTTGCCTCGCCTTCATACTCCATCATCCCGGATGAAAATATGTACCCTTTAAAATCCGCTCTTACCGCACGACTAATATCGCGCCTCGCGCTTTCGTTTGCATCTTATTCGTTCCTCGAGCTTTCCCTGTCGTTCCGCGGCGCGCCTCGTCAAACGGTTATTCCTTCCTGAAATTTTACTAATCGTCAATCGATCGCTTACCCTTAATTAAGAGGGTCGTTTCTTCTCTTCGAAAATCGCAAAGAAACGCGTCTTGCCAAATTTGTTATCGGATTCTTATAAAATCGTTTAACGACGATCGATTCGATCGACTAAATCGACGTTTCGACGATAAGCAGCGTCTATTCGATCACACGACGAATCGAAAGCGTCTCGTTATCGCCGAAACACGAGGAACACGTCGCGCGTTCTCGCTCGATTCGCCAGTCGCGAGAATCGACGCTCTTGCACCGATCGAAACGACGAAGGTCGCATCGATCCTTCGACACGTACGGATGCACACACCCGCGCGTCCCACTCCACTCCCGTTCCTTTTTTTCTCTTGGAAGTTTACGAGGCCGCGGCCACTTTGTCATCGGTGGAGAAATCGACGTTTCTCGAAACGAGCCGCTGCCCGTGATAATTTATAAGGGGAGGAGTCGCGATCTTCCAGGCGGGAATGGCTCGACTTTACGAGTGAGGGAGAAAAACGACGAGGAAGAGGAAGAAGAAGAAGAAGAAGAAGAAGAAGAAGACGAGAACGACGACGAGGACGAAGAAGAGAAAAACGTTTATCGATAGCGTGTTTCACGGGGCGGTAATGACACCATGAATATGTATATCAGCAACATGGTGGAAGAGACAGACCGAGAGCAGTCCGCTCATACACGGTGCTCCTTTCGTCGTAGCTCGCGTGCGTGCGTGTCGCGGCGTCCTCTTCGTAAGACGCTCTCAAGATGCCGGAAGATCGCGCTTACCTTCGAACGTTTTCGCGACGACCGCCGAGAAAATCAATTATTAGCGTCGTTCTTGATTAATCGCTCGGCTTAGACATTTTTCAAACGTCCTCGCACGTGACAAACGACGCCGAGCGCTCGAATTAAATCCATCGAGGAGCTCGAAGCTCGCACAAAGACGCCGGAGCCAAAGTCGTTCGATGATTCAATCTCGTTCGAATCGAACGAGACGAAGGTATTCGCTCGTCCATTTTGGTCGCTATCTCGCATAAAAGCGAGATAAAAGTCTCCCGGTAAAATAATAAAGCTCGATAGTTGAAACGATCCCTCGAATTTTCGAGCTTTTTCTCCTACTGTCGTCTTCGGCGACACTCGACGATCCCATAGATCGATCGAAGCGTGCCGAAAGAAACGGAACACCGTGTATAAAGGTGCCACGCAACAAGGTAGCAGAAAGAGAGAGAGAGAGAAAGATAGCGAACGCCAAGAGACGAAAGAGAAAAGAACGACGAAGGTAGAGACCAAAGGAGAAAGAGAGATCCACGTTGCTCCGAAACCAAAAGAGGATCGCGCGGAGAAATGGGCGTGTCCTTTCTACACTGTAAAACAAACAAGACCCCGTTAATGATGCGAGCCGTTGGTTAGAGAGGAGCAACAACGTCTCTCTCTCTCTCTCTCTCCTTCGGTCGTGAGTCTACCCCGCCACCTTACGACTCTTCTTCATCCTTCTCGCCTTGACTTCGTTCTCTCAAAATTGTAGCTTCTCTCTCCCTCCTTCCTTCGCCGTCTACCTCCTCGTACCCGTCTTGCTTTGCATAGGAATTCGTTTCACGTCATTCACGTGCATTCTTAATACACCGCCGGAGGCTGCCGAGGGTTGTTTCATCGAGGGCTGCTGCGTCGCGTCGTAGGCCGAGCAGACCTTCCTCCGCCACCTTCTCCTCCTTCTCCTCTTTCTTGTCGTCGTCGCCTCCTCCTCGGTTACGTCGCCATGCTCGTCGAGCCGGGACTCATTTATAACGAGGAGGCCACTCGAAACTAGACTAGCAAACTAATCGTCTTGTCAGAAATAGCCGCGTCGAGCGGCGGCTCGCCTTTCCAACTGGAAATCATTATCGGTCGCGTTCTCGAATCATCGTCGGCATCATCAGCGGCGTCATCAGCGACCGCGGCAATATAGGCGTCTTCTTCGTTTTCCTCCTCGTCCTGGCCGTCGTGCGTTTGAGTCACGACGGTGTCCGCCCGTCACGAGATGCCGCTACGATAATCTAAATGCTAATAGTAAGAACGAAGGAACGACGAGAGGGTCGAGCTTCCTACGAACGAGCGGCCGATTAGCCGTGTGCGAAACGTCGCGTGTTCCTCGCGCCACGTCGAACGACCGAACCTCCAAAGGTCTTACGGCAGCCTCCGGATAACCGCTGGATTTCCCGCGAACCGAGAGAGAGAGAGAGAGAGAGAGAGAGAGCTCCGCTTCACTTGCGATTCTACGGAGGGTCGGACGACGTCCGTGTATTCGTTCACGCGTTTGTGAGCCGAGCGATCGCGACACCTCGAGATTGCGAGACGACTCCTCTCGCTCCACGTTAGCAAAGAGAATTTCGAGCTTCTCTCCTTTTCGATCAATTTCATTCCGCCGTTGCGTGACAGAAATAAATAATACTCTTTTTTTCCTTAATAACGCACTCTTTAGAACTTGCACCGAAAATAAGAAAAAGGTAAATTTACTGTCCGTTTTCGTAAGACATCGATGCAAGCAGTTGTTTGTCCTCTTCTCCTTCGATTTCTTGTCCCATGCGAAGAGAAGAAAAGCAATTTGAAAATGCCGCGTTATTTATGAAGTGACGCAACACTTCATGACGTAGAT
>JAITYT010000873.1:154505-165929 GCA_025433975.1 Liostenogaster flavolineata | reverse complement strand
GAAAAACGAGAGAGAGAGAGAGAGAGAGAGAGAGAGAGAGAGAGAGAGAGAGAAATCGTCCAGTCCTTCCTAGGAAAATGGCATAAAATGGCGGTACAATGGCGATCGAATGGCCGACGTTAAACATCCAAAACGACGAGGAGGACGTCACTGCCACTAACACCAATCCCACTAACGCCACTACTCTCGCGATATCACCGATACTGTGATAGTTCGCCAGTGGCACCGTTATATCGGCACTTTCCTTCCCGCGGGACACGGACCGATCGGCATTAGCGTAACAGGAAATTGCGAGAAAAGTAAGCGAGGGGTCGATAGCGGCCGTTTCGTCGCTATTAACTACCCTCTCTGCTCCTCTCCCCACTCTCCCTTGCGAAACGTCGCTCGTCACGGCTGGTTAACTTTTTTACGATACCCTCGCGCGAAGCGAAGTCACCGTCTCGTCGGGAGCTCTCGAAAGGTTCCTTTTAAATCCGCGGCGACTCGAGGAATAGTCCCACGTCGCGGTGGGAATTTCGTTTTTGAACAACGACGATGGCGACGGTCAAGCTCGAATCCAAGCTAATTTCGTCGACACGATTACTTATTCGAAGAAATATGAAAATTGTTAAAATCCTCTGTTCAACGCTAGTACTTTTGAATATATTAATTATATGTACGTATATGTAAGTAAGACTATTCTTTATTCAGGACGATAAAGCGAATAAAATTTTATTTCTCTATGAACAAAAGAATAGTCTTACATGTATATAATAATGTATTAATATGTGTATATATAAGTATGTAGTGCTAAGAATATATGTACATATATATATATAATGTATATATATACAAGTATATATTGAGTTGTTCGGAAAGTCTCCGCCGGTTATCGTTTACGAGCATTCGACGCAATTTCTCGATTAAAATTGCTGTAAAAATCGACGGAGTCTTTCCTGATAACCCAAAGTATCTCTTCGAAGATCTTAGAGCAAACATTTCCCTCGACGCGGAGTACATCGGGGGACGATCGAAAAAAAAAGAAGAGAGATCGAAAGAAGGCGCGAACAGCTCGGCGCAACTTGGACGCAACGATTTCATCCTCCTACCGTCCGATACGCGAGAAGGAAAAAGAAATAAGTCGAAAAAGATCGTTCACCTCTGCAAGGGGGAGAGATCGAAGGTATCGAAGCGTAAATTGCATCGACGCATCCTCTTACACGGGGCTAACCTTTATCATAATACCTACCGCGTAATTCTCGAGGTTGTTAGCCCCCTTTCGTCTCTCGCTGGAAAAAGAAAAAGGTTAAAAAGCGGCTGGCCTTCCGGCGCCCCTCGAGAGCCGTTCGCTCGCGCGATTGGCCGAGACCGGCCCGGCAAATATGAATTATTAAATTTGGTACAAAGGTTCCCGCGCGCGCCTCCATCCCCTGGCCTCGGCGCGGCCCACCGCCACCACCACCACCACCACCACCACTACCACCATCACGACGCACCGCCTGCGAGGCTCCGCAATAAGACGACGACCGAATATCCCAGGCGTTACTCCCTGTAATCAAGTGCAATCTCGGCGACTGCTTATTTACACCTCGACTCTTTCGTGCGAAGGAGACCGCGCGAACTCGCACGGCCGACTCGCGAGGCAAAGCCACCACCACGAGCTCACCGCCTCGTCTGGAAAAATCATAAACACCGTGTACGCGGTACGCCATTGGGTGGCTCGTTGCTCCCTCGATGCCTGGCCAGGGGGTCGCAGGGGAAGGGAGGAGTTAACAGGCTCCGTCCAGGGAGTCTTTTCGCCGATTTATACGACGTCTTTGGTGCACGCGGCCTCCTTCGGACGAGACGCGCGCCACGACGCCTCGTTATCGCGCCACGGGCAAAATCCTGGACCTCGAGATGCCTGCTTGCGTATCAATGGCTTCGAGGCTTTCCACGAAACTGGACGATCAATTACGCGGAACGGAAGCGAAGTGTTTCGACGACGACGTTCTCGTGGACGTTGCTCGACGTTCCTATGACCGTTTGTTACGTTGATACGAAGATACTGGGTTTGTCATTCCTATGAACTCGTCTGGTTGAAACGAGGAAAGACGAGAGTGGAAATGAATCGGATTTTCTGAAGTAACTTTACGACGTCGCAATGAAATATGCGTTTTGGAAAAACGATGATCTCGTACTTCTTTCGAGGGCAGCGCGTTAGAAATCGCGAAATTTCCAGGAGGTATTTTATTTAATCAAGATGGAAAGTCGAGAATTTTAGACACGCGGTGCGCAGAGGAAAAAGTCGTACATTTTTTGTACGCTGGTAGAGATATTGTGAAATTACAAAAATTATAAAATAATATTAAATAAAATAATATATATATAATAATATATAAGAAAAAATAATATTTTCATCCATGCACCTCGAAGTGCGTTCGTTCTCTCCTCTGTAATTCGGAACGGTTCCAAAGTCGATGGGTTTGCTTGGAGCCTGCCGAAATCTTTGCGTAGCACGAAATCGAGAATCTCTCTTTGAATTGCGTAATAACGTATTATCTTCGTCGATAAACGCGTACATACATCGTCCACGACGAATCGTCGTAAACGTGGGATTAAGTTATATAATATTATTTGAAAT
Organism: Liostenogaster flavolineata; assembly: GCA_025433975.1. Classification (NCBI taxonomy): domain Eukaryota; kingdom Metazoa; phylum Arthropoda; class Insecta; order Hymenoptera; family Vespidae; genus Liostenogaster; species Liostenogaster flavolineata. The sequence continues at coordinate 163,327 of JAITYT010000873.1, read as the reverse complement.
ATCTACTCCGTACGCATGCTCGCCTCTACAAACGATCCGAACTGCGCGTTAATGGAGGAAAATCTGTTATCGAGCGTAATACACAGTGATTTAGCAAAATCGCGATTTATATCGTTTTACGGGGAACGCGTGCGTTCGCAAGCAAAGTTTCGCTACACGGATTTTACGACGCGATTTAACGTACTCGCGCGTATAAAATGCAACAGCGGAGTACGCGAACCTTTTTCGTGAAATTTGTTAAAAATGTCTCATCGTCGACACTAAACGCTCGCATTCGACGAATGAAAATTCTTACATCGTTTCGTCGTTCTCGATAACGATAACAATAGTAAAAATCTTACGTCTCGTAACTTTTTATTCGACCAGATTTTCTAAATCGTTTCGTTCCTCGTCTCTTTTTCTCTCCCTTTTCGAGGAAGCCATTAAATCGAATCGAATCGAATCTAACGTTAGGCGAGCGCCAAGTCGACCGAATTTCAAAGTCCCTCGCGTTGGTTATCGAACGAGTCCGACAAAGGAAATTTGTTTCTCTAAAATCTCAGCTGCCTTCCTCAGTTTTCGATTCTGGCATCGACGTTTCGCGTTAACCTCGTCCGCGTATTTCCTACGATTGCAGGAAGGAGAGTATAAGGCGATATAAATATACGGCGAAGCAAATGCTTCGTAAAGGTCCACCGCCGTCGGATGATCCCGTGTTACTCGAAACGATGTTACCACGCGTTAACATCTTTTTCACGACGATAACGTTCCGCCATTAACGGAGAATCGTCGTTTCCCTATTCGGCGATGGTATCGTTCGATTACGCGACATAGAGGACGTTTCGACATTATTAATCCTTTGGTATTACACGTATCGACGTTCGAAAATAACGCGAAAGGAATTTACGCCTACCGTTATCCCCCCCCCCCCTTTTGTTTCTGTCGCATTATCTTGTCGACGAGTTTCGTCGCTTTATTCGTCGTTGCCAGTCCAATTCGACGATCGGACACGATCGAACGTACCACGTATGAACGAACGAACGAACGGACGCAATACGTTCGAGACATTCGAAAGTTTTAAATTACCGGACGGAGACGACGGACTATTTGAAGTTGCCCACGTAATCCGTTCAGCCTGCCGAAGATTGGTTAGTTGTTCGATGAGAAAAGGGGAGAGGAATAGGGTGGAAAAAGTTGGAGAAAAAAGTTGGCCGGTTTGCTGGAACCAGACGGTCCAAGTAGTCGGTCAATCTATCTACCGAGAGTCCAGAGGATTTTCCTCCCTCTTCCTTTCTTTCGTTTTTCTTTTATTTTTTTTTTTTTTACTTCTACCTTTTCCCTCTCTTCCCCTTTGCGTTCCGATTTTCCTCTCTTAAAGCAAAGTTCCAGCTCAATTTACCGGCCATAATCTACACCGTTATCTGAGTTATCCGTCTACAACCATTCGTCCGTCCGTCCGTTCGACGGTTAGCATGGCGAGGTCAAGGAACGGGCTGGAAATCGCGAAGAAATTTTCCCTTTTGCAAATTTAATCGTTGCTCGATACTTCCGGCCTCGTTAATGAGCGACGCGTAAACTCCGCCATAATCACTGCCGCTCGTGAACACGCCTTTCCAACGGAAAGATCTCGTTTCGACGTATCTTAAAATCATCCTCGAGAATCGAGAATCTCCGAGGGACGACGCGTTCTTTGGTTCCTCTCCTCGCTCCTAAAGCCGATGGCGTTCGAACGACTGTCGCCGTGTTTTTATTAAGTATCTCCGACGATAACGGAGCAACGAGCTCGATTTATTTGCAGTCTCTTGCCGCGTAATCTGTTCGTTGCGCAACGTTAAAACGACAAATCGAACTCTCGCAAATGCCACGCGTTTATATTATTTATTATTTTCGATTTAACGAACGAAAGAGAGAAATTTCACGTTATTCGCGATTAAAAGCGAAAGACAACGGAATCGACGGATATTCTAATCGGTATTTTTCGTTCTCGCCATTTGATCGTGCGTGTGAGATTCGCGTTGATACGCGAGGAACGTAAAAAGACAACGACTTTGACGAGTCGAGGGACGCCAAGATCTCGACGAGCCTCCGTTTTCCGCGTTAAGAGGCAAGGACGAGAGGTCGTTGAACGGCGAGCGAACAAAGGAGCCAGAAATCGAGCAAACCATCGTCGTGCGACTGGATGGGCGCCTTATCTACCGCGAATCGTAATAATCTCGCGGTGAAATTCACGTATCGAGGCTCGTAACTCAAGCAGTCGAGCAGTCGACTCCATCGAGCCCTCTCGCCCTCTCGTCCTTTCTCCCAACCACCCCATCGCCGCCATCAACGTCGTCCGATTCTCGAGAAGTCATGTCGCACGGCTAGGAAAGTTGCGAATCTCGAGCTTGGAAGTTCCATCAAGTGACGTTCGTGTCTCTGAGTAAACTACGGAAGCTCTTCTAGTCGGTGGTGTGTTTGCCGAAGACGTTTACAAACTACCGTACAGTTGATCCGTTTCTCTGCAAATACAGACACGATAAGAGGAAACGCAACCCACGGCTAATAGAGGAATCCGAGATTTGCTCGGAGCTTCTTCCTTCGGATTATTTTAGCTTCGTACGACGGTCCTTTTTACCTTGGCATACCATTAGCTCCAACGTACCTTTTACGCGTTATTCGATCTGCGAATAAATAAACCTGCACGTTTTTCTTAGCGTACGACGAGAGATCACCCTAATATGATATATCGTTACGATATATATATCTTGGGTTGTCCGGAAAGTTCGTGCCGATTTTGAAGACGAATTTTTTATTTCCAGACGTTACCAATACTGAGCCAATACTGGCTCCCAAGGTCGCCACATACCTACACGTATTATAATCTTCTTGTCTTCTTGAAATTAATATATCGATTCGCGAAGGCGGAAGTACGTATGATTTCGTATCACGCACGCGTACAAACTCCGTATCGTAGAATGGAGAAGGATGGCGTTTGCATCGACGTCGAAAAGAAAAAAAGAAAAAAAAAATAGAAAGAAGAGAGAAAAGAATCTTTCGTATAACATATTACATCGACGATTTGAATTTGTCGAGAGACCCGACGAGACTAATCGTGACAACCGTGGAAAACGAATCATCGAGGAATATTACGTGGGTCCCAATTAAGAGAAATATTCGAGCGGTATTCTAGCCTATCCGCTGGAAGCATCTTCGAAGTTTCATCGAAATTAAGGTCGGCGGGTTTGGCGAATGAGTATTTCTTAGAAGCTATCCAAACCCGTCGACATTTTCGTAACCGTTTCTCGAACTTCGAATATGTCGTGGATGCGCACCCACACGCGCGCAACAACGTTAATTACTTCGAGCGTCTGCCCCTTCCGTTTCTCGAACTGGTCCGCGCGCCTTCTTGTCGCGCTTTAAATATGAAAATAAATTATAAGAGCGCGGCAAAAAAAGGAGTAGAAGAGAATAAAGGAGGATTGGAAGGTAGCGGAGAGAGATAGAAAGAGACAAGCAACGCCGAGCAGCGAGCGTTCGGCTCTCCTCGAAGCGCAGCCCCGCCGATGCCGAGCGAAGAAACAAAACCGCCGGCGGGATTTATGGGCCTCTCGCGTACCTCGACAAAGCTACGACGAAGAGAAGCCAGGAGGAGGGGGAGAGGGAGGATGAGAAGAAGAAGAAGAAGAAGAAGAAGAAGTAGGAGGAGGTGGAAGAGGAAGGCCCGGCTGGAAATCGCCTTTGGTCGTCGATCGAGAGTCCTCCTAACCTTCCTTCCTTCGATTCGACCTCTTTGTAACGTCGTTGGTCGTTCGATCGATCTCTCGCACCTCCTCGCCGCCGATTCCAGTCGATTACGAGGCTCGTAACGTCCGAACCTTCGACACCGCGATACATACGTACATACGTATATTACGTGATAAAAATGTAACTCGTACTAGAGCGTGCGCTTACACGATAAACGCGCGACGTTTTATAGCTTTCCCCTCGATTTAAGCTTTTCCGCAATTTATACCCCTTATTGTCGGTGGTATCGTCACTACGATCGTGGCAATACGCCCCGATTCCGCGTTTACATCATCGCGGTAACGTTTCCTCGATATTTACGACGCTTGCACCGACCAATTTCTCGCCAGCCCAGAATCCACGTCTTTTTCGAAAGCGTCCTACTTACGAAAGCTCAAAATCACGCGCTGCAACGCGAGAAACCGCGAAAACGACTGAATCTTTGCATCGATGATCGCGTCGACGATGGAAAACTTATCGGACGATCGAGTCGATGGAATTTTCCTCTCGTAACGTCTTTCGTCGTGATTTTATCAACGCGTCATTGTTACGACGGCTCAAAATCACGCTCTGGAACACAGAAAACCGCGATGAAAATTGGATCTTCGAGGAGAATTTTCATAAGGAAGGAGCAAAATTAAAGATAACGCAGTTCTATCCTCAATATCGCACATTACTGCGCATTGAAAATCGATTTCAAAATCTAAAAAAAAAAATTACCACGGCCCTCCGCAAACCAATTCATATTTTTTTCGTCCCCGCTGGGAATTTTTAATCGCGTGCACCTACATCGCGGAGAAGCCGCTCTTTGACCGAGTTTATAACCGTGAAACCACGACCCCTTGTCCTTTGGACTAGCACCCCTTGCCCAGCTTAGCGCTGTTTTTTTGTTCGGTCTCTCTCTCTCTCTTTCCTTCGAATTTGAGTCTTAGCATTGGTTTGGTTGCGATATTGACATTGCGCTACATATTTGATCGCGTGTTTTCACTCGATTTTGTTTATGGAAGGTGTTCCAGCTCTACCAGGCGAAGCGCGACTTTCCCTTTGGCCGATTTCTCACATCGAGCATCCCGTGAGTCACGACGATATCCGATGCATGTTCCAGCGCGATGCTTTGTGCCTGTCGTGCGTCTGAGACGACACTTCGATCCTAACGCCGATAGGTCGAATGCGATAACTTTGGTCGAATGCGAAAACCCACACGCGTACCGAAGCGGATGTCCTTCGGTGTATCGGTCGGTGGATGGGAGGAATACCTCCTTCGTTTCGATCATAGAGCCGGAGGTAGGTCAATTCCCATGGTCATTCGCGATACGTTCGACCATGAACGCGCATCCCTTTTCTCGACGAGGCACCGACGAGAACCTTTCGTAAGCCGTTCGGTGTGAAAACTTTCAATCTCACGCAAGGTTTACGCGATGGAAGATTGACAAAATTTAAAAGCTAGTTAGCGAGATAGACTCCGATATTTTATGTCTATTATTTATTTTTATTTTTATATTGATTTTATTTTTATTTACGGATTTAATTTTTTACGGATTACACATTTTTAAGCGAGTCACGATAAATTCATGGACATCACGATGATATCAGTTTTTTTTCCTAAGTCGATGTTTTATTAGTAATATTTATTCGTTATCTTTTCGGTAATAGCTCCACCACTTTGATAAGGCAAAAATTATTCCTGAGAATTAACGCGAGCGTTGCAACGTAAAGAATAAGAAGTTAAGTTCACTCGTTTATTTCGATCGAAATAAATCTTGCAAACAAGCGGCTCGTAAATCTTCTTCGTTCTTGTGTCGTCGTTGCTTGTAATTTCTTAAAGGCTCCTGGATAAGGCGGATCGTTCCGCGAAGTGCAAACAACCGTCGTCGTTGTCGGCATGTGTACGAATATACATAGATATTTATCGGGGGGAGGGCGTCTCTATTCAAGCATCGTCGCACGAGTATGCATATATGATCTTAAATGCCTCTAGATGGAAATTGTGTGAAGATTACGTAGAGCGTACGCGTTACTCGAGAGCACTCGAATACATAATAAGACGACGTCAGCATCTGTTCTTGATTATGACATGGCGCTTCGTAGATTCGAATTTCTATCACTCGAACTACAATCGAATTAACGAGAATCGAAGTGAGGCCGTTAGATACCTGGATATTGCGGCCTGCGACGATATACGGTTTTCATTTAAACAACTTAATTAAATATTTACATTGAAATACGCGTAAAGCGTGAGCAGGAAGTTCTTCCATCGATTACGATTACATATTTCACATTTAATCCCCGCGTCTGGAGGAATTCTCGATATTCGATGAGCATCGTCGTTTCGTTTCGGTGAAATTCTTTGCGAGAAGCGGCGCGAGTATTTCGCGATTCCTTTGAATTCTACATCGAAAATAAATAATCAAATAGAGAAACGAATGAACAATTTTCCGGAGAAAATAATTCAACGCAATTATCGTACGAAAAATCGCAAAGTCGATCGATGTAAATAAGTAAAAGAAACTATTTAATTAACGGGGAGAACCGGACAGATATTCAATGTTTCCATTATCGCTTTATCGTCCGACACGGCTTAATTCGTTCCCCTTTCGGATAAATATTCTCGCGGTGGCAGATGCCGAGGGCCATGTGCCGACAAGTATCGACGTCGGTAAATGACGAGTGCATAAGATATTCACAAGCCCATGAATGCCTATCTAGCGACGCGATTCCGCGTGCATTCGCCATTCACTCGGCTTCAATAGATTTTCAAGTCGTAGGCCGTGGAAGTTTTTGAAGCCGAGAGAGAGGAGGGAGAGACTAGCCGCCCCCGCCCCCGGAACACGTTCGAACAGAATAACGTCGGAGCAATAATATGCATTTATTTGAGGGCAAGAATGCACTTAACTAGAGAACGACGGTTGGATGAAAGGAAGGCGGAATAGAGAGGAAGAGAGAGAGAGAGAGAGAGGAGAAAGGGGCGGGTCCAGACGGTGGGATGACGACGACGATAGAGGGTTCGCAATCATGCGAACGGAATAATTGCGCGGAGGGAATTAACGCTCATTGAGCACGGAGGACAAGGCGACGTAATTGTTGGCGCTGACTAATTAATTAATAGCTCGGAATCTGGATGATTAAACGAACGAATACCGCGATGATGTACTCTCAAAGACGAGACGAATATCATAGCCTAAGAAATTTTCGCGATCTTCCGATAGCTCGGGTAGAATTAAGAGAGGATCGCGCAAAGACGTCGCGTTCGAGTGGAATTTCAATTTCGCGGAGGCTCGTCTTCCTCGATCGCGATTGTCAGCGCTTGTTGCCGGACAAAATTATAATTACTTTAGTCGTCTTTCCCCTTTCGTTCTCTCTCCCTCTCGTCATCCTTCTCGTTCTAATTCGCGAGCTTTCGAGAGAGATCGCGAAAAGCACGACGATCGTCTCAGCCAAATCTTAGGTACAATTTAACCATCATATTTTATCCGTGCGAAAGTTTAAATCGAGCAACGATAATCCGTCGTTAAAATTCCAGATGTCGTCCCCACGTCTCTCAAATAGAATATTTCGAAATTTATGACTACGTTGTCTTGGCTTCGAACGAAATGGTTTTCAAAATTAGGGCTAAGCGTGGTATTCGTATCCATTCGTAAGAAAACGGTTCGTACGTATCATGGCCGACTGTTGTTGCGGCGCACGCGTGTCTCGGTTGCATAACGAAGCAGAATACGTAAGCGTCCTTGTTTGATTTCATCAAAACGTCCAGAAATAGCAGACACGCACGCGGTGTACTTCATCATTCAGCGCGTAGTACCTTTCAGTGGTAGAGTACCGACCCAATTCTGGCACAATAAAGGCGTACAAATACCATAAGCGTTTCAAACCGAACGTAGAGCCGCACGACGGAACAATTTAGCAAGTTCTCTATAAACGCACCAGCACGGAAAGACGCCTCGTCGTATCGATTATTTTAGCATTGACATCTTCTCGTTGGCCCGATCGACGTCGCAAAGACGAGACCGAAGACCGCCAGACTGGTTCTAGCTCAGCAAATTATTAACAATCAGGCAGGTGTTTGCGCGGGTTTGCGAGATTTGCTAACAAGGCGGCATTTCCGAGGTGCGGACTTGAGGGATATAATTATATGCTTGCCTCCCCGTGCGTTTGCATGCTCCGATACCGGCCGACCATATACAGGGTGTACCCATCGATTTCGACCGTACGAAACGAGATTCCTGCGACAAAGGCAATTTAATCGTCTCCCGCGAACCGTCCGTTTTATCGACTTTATTTTTTCTCGAAGACAACTTTGAATCATCCCGAAGGACTAGGAACAGATTCGAAAATCAATTCGGATGAGCGACCGACAGCGACCGCGCCGGTTGCGAAAATTCGACAAATTCCAAAATCTTCTTCGCGAGATCGCGATCGTACTTTCTCATCGACACGAGGAAGGCGCTTCGACGCGCTTGGAAATTCCTCGTTGCTCGACGACGCCATTCGATTTGGTTTAACGCGAGCGACGTCGCACGCTTCGTTCTCGCCTCCTTTCCGCGTGGCAAGCGCCTCCACGCACGCGGTAACGCGACTAGCGGCTCGGTAAACTCGTTGAGGAAACATCCACGTTGCGCGTTAGCGATTCCTTCCCCGAGTAAAATAACGTACCTCGCGGTGCTCGGGATATTTCCAAGTCAGAGCTTCCCAACCGACAAACGCGCCACTTCTATCCCGCGAAATTCCAAGAAACTCCGGAGACTCTCCTCGCGATTCTCCAACTTCGAAGGAAACTCAGCCGATTTCATCCGCCAACTTTGTCTTCTCTCGGAGTCGTTCCTCCCCGAATCGTGCAGATCTTTTCATTTCCACGACGGTCGTGACGCGGAAACCGGTTGAGAAGCGCTGTTCCAGGCGATTTCACTTGCTTTTCGTAGATTCGATGAAAATCGGTGGACGATAGCGTACAAAGCTCGTTTCTAAACGACTTGCGAAAAATACCGTGTTGCTCGAAACGAATTCTCTAAAGGACCTCGATATTACGACCTTGGTCGTTCGATTAATCGAAGACTCGAATAAATTCAAAGACTCGGATAAATTTG
>JAITYT010000873.1:142529-154412 GCA_025433975.1 Liostenogaster flavolineata | reverse complement strand
TCTCTCTCTCTCTCTGTCGCACTCTCACTCGTACCTGTAGGTACTGGCGTGGGCAGATAGGTAAGCAAGTAGGCGTGCAGGCAGGCTAGAGTGAGCAGTTGTGCGGATACAGTGGGCAAACCGTAGAAAATGGGTTACGGTTGGTGGTACCGTCCAATTTCGCCACCCCGTGTAGACGATCCGTGACAGCGGCCGGTTGGCCGCGGCGCGAAACCGGTGGGTATGATTACCCACTTTAGTTAACGATCTCTACGTAGCACGGACACCCCTTCCCCACGTCGCGGGCCCTCGCCTCCGCCAGCGACGCGCCGTTCGCCCAATGGCAACGAAAGGTCGAAAAGAAAACCGCAAGGAAAGCGAAGGAACGCATCGCCAAATCGGAGACGTCTCTCGCTCTCCAATTCTTTCTTTCTTCGTTTCCCTCGGACTTCCGACGTACCTTCGTTCCCGATTCGACCTAAAATCACCTAAATGCAAGTTTGCCACTCGCCCATCGGCCTAACGCGATTCACGCTTCCACCACGTTTCCGCTCGTTCCAGGGATCGAATTTGAATTCGAGCCATCGTTCGTCTTTTAGCGAATTTTGCTATCGGAGAGACTCTCGTGACGGGAGTTCGCGTTTCGCTCAAGTAGGTTTTCAATTTTGTTCGTTTTGGAGAGCGAAGACTGTTAAAAAATACACGCAGATTTTGGGGAGAATTAACCCCTTAACCTACCACTACGGGCATAGCTCGTAGTACGATGATCGAAATGTAAATATTTTCGTTTTTATAAACGTTATAAACGTTTTCAACCCAAAATTTTCGAACGTAAATCGTAGGTTAAGGGATTAAGAAGATAACGCGTTAAATTTCTTATATCGCTTTTATTCGTCACTCTATAACGGCTCGTTTCGACACACGCTCTTACTCTCTAGGTCATTCGCCCAAAACATTCATTTTCCGGTATCACAGGCAAAAGGTTCCTAACCAGGCAGGACGACAACCTTCCAATTCTGACAAAGACTGTCTCTGGCGCTCTCAGCCACTAGGAAGACGACGAAGAGACTCCTCTCATCGGCGAGCAGGCCTACGGGTCGCTTCTAGCGGGGTGAACTTTCGGAAACATCCGGCGCTCACTCTCGGAACTCTCCGGTGGCTCAAAGTGGCCGACTCGATGGACCGAAAAGCGCGCTTGTCACTCTCGATTTCGCGCGTCTAGTCGCGGAAGGGAGGAAAATGGCGGAAACGAGAGGCAACGGACGAGAGAGGGAAATATAAGCGTAAAGTGAAAGTTAATTCGACGTAGCCAAATGAGATTCCACGGGCAGGTAAAGTCGTATAAAACGTGGAACGCGATAAATATTACGCAAAGCGAAGTTAAGTCGCGCGATAAATTTGATAATCGTCCGACAATGGTCGTCAGTCTCCGTTCGCTTCGATCGGCGACTGACGGATCTCGCGGTAATTTAGCGAAGGAAAACGGGAGAACATCGCAAGAAAACGTCGTTCAGACGTAGATCGCGGAGAGAATTTGTCCGCAATTCGCGCGAGGACTGCTTTAAGCGCGCGACATCCTGAAGTCGAACGCGTCTCTTAATAAAAGAAAGGACGATGTCCCAATTTGGTCGAGCGATCCAGCGTAAAAGAGAATGGCAATATGGAGGTGGGGAAAGGGCGAAAACGAAGACGAAGACGAAGACGTAGGAGACGACGATGGCCGAGGCGTACGAACGACTCCGAATATATAATAAATATTTTACGGCGGTCCCCCACGATGACGTATCGCGGGTAACTCGTAAACGTGGAAGTTGATACAATTCATGCCCCACGGCGTGCCGCACATGCGGCTGACATAACTACGGCGATCTACGTCGTATTTCACTCTATGCGCAGCCGTGCGACAGGCGGTATGCAAAACGCGTACGTGTTCGCGAGCGTGAAATTACACGGGCGTATAGAAGTAAGCACTCGCGTGAGCGCGGTCGAGTCGTAGCCACTACCACCGCCACCATCGCCACCGTCACCCTGTCGCCTAGCAGCGCGCGCGATCGACCACGAGAAGCCACGAGCCGAAAACCCTTACTTCGGAATTTCGTAAATGGATGCGCGATCCTGCAATTAGCGTAATAAAGCGTCGGATGCCTGCCGTAGGTGCGTCGCGTTGCCAACGTCGGCCATGGGGCAGTGGTTCGGAGATAATAGTGAAAGATTTAACGAGAGCTTTCGCAAATTCTGGAGAACGGAGGGGGCGACGACAACGACGACGACGACGACGACGACGACGGCATCGTTCGAGTGACGTTCGATTTTGGGTGAAATTGAACGACGAGCGCGAACGGTGAAAATTCGTGTCGATAAATCGCGTGAAAAATGAATTCTCCCGCGTCGATGCGAAAAATTCTCTTAACTCGATTAACGAGGAAATTCGTTAAAGCTGCGACTCTTCGAGAGCGAACTCGATGCGAGCATCGACCATCCTTTCGGAGGATGACGCGAAACCCGGACCGACGGATTTACTCGTGGCCGAAGAATTCCCGATAAGATTTTACTCGCCGCTCGGATAACGACCGTGAAATCGTCGTCCTTTTCTATTTCTTCCTCCATGCGAATTCGGTACCTCCGTGGCAAATGACGGAGAGGATCTCGAATCGCCTGTAAACGCTGAATTCGATTTAACTGACGGAACGTGATAGAAACGGACGACGTTTTGCGATTTTAACTTCGCTCGCGTGATCGTCGTTAAATTACACTGGAACGGAATTCTTTTTTTTTTTCTTTTTTTTTCCTTTCGTCCTTTTTCATACTTTTCGACACCTACGACCATCCTCTCCTCTCCATCCCCTCGCGGAGCTTTTCCACCGGTAGTTTGTATTTAATCGCACGCCTACCGATGACGCTTTATTTCATTTTATCATTGTATTGGACTTTGCTCGTTCGCACGGGGGGAAGGAGGGTGATTCGACGGTAATAATTAAAACCTTTCGGTTCACCGGGTCGCGCATCGAACCGTGCTTCCCGATGAAAACGCGCATTACAGCTACGTGCAACCTGTTTGCCGATAAAATTGTATTCCCGTTAATATTTCTCGATCGCGTTGAAAGCAGTTACCGACGACGATCGAGACTCCACCGCTATTCGTCCGTTCTCTAAATTATTCCGAAGGCTCCTTCGCGTCTGACGTGCGCGATCACGTCGCACGATCTGCCGACTCCAGCCTCCTTGGAGCTTCCAGTCTCGAAGACTTCCTCTCGTCGACGAATGCGAGACGATGTTCGATTCTGAGCGGTTTTTCTCAGGCAGCCCTACGAAACGGGCGACATTTTTAATTCAACTTCCTATTTGTCAGTGCGAGCTCATTCGTCGGAAAATTGAAGGCACGACGACGCTGATTAAACCGTAGGTAGTTCTTTTTACGTCGAAGAGACGGCGAGGAGGTACGGCGGCGAGGTAATGCAATGGACAGGAGGCACATGAAAGTCACCGACGAACGCGAGACTGAAAATGCCGGGCGCAGCCGTACAAGCTCGCGTAAGGGACCGCGCGAGCCAACTTGCACGACGTAGTAATACAAAATGTAATAATCCTCTCGTTTTCCAAAAAGACTCGAGATTAACTCGGCTGGTCTTTCTGAAGTTTTTCGCGATTTTCATGTAACCGGACGCACTTTATTGGATTCGCTGTGGTCGGGCGGCGCTTTAGCGCGCGATACGTTTCCAAAGCGGCTTAATGTTAAATAAAAGTCCGCAGGAATGCGGAAAATTCGGCGTGTTTGCGGTACGAATCGAAACACGGAATGCACGCGAGCCGGTAGGACGGGTTACGAGAAAACAAGCACGTGGCCTATTGTGCTCTGGATATCGGCTGTCGATAAAAATGAATTGGAGCAGGATAAAATAGTTTAAAGGTGTTTTCTTGCCTTTTTATCGGCTTTATTCCTCTCCCCTGAACGCTCATAAATAATTAACGTCACGCTCGTTAATATTAGAAAAAGGTTTACTTCCCTCTTTTCCTACATTAAAATGCGCGTTGTAAACGCGTAGATCGACGAGATTTGACGCTACGAGACATCCTCCTCGTAAATTTTTTCGACGCACCTTTCTTCCGGTAATTTAACTGACCCCCTCTGTTCAAAGATTTATGCGTTTGGATTCCGGACAAATTTTTCTACGAAGATAATTTTGGAGCCGGATTGAAGCTAAATTTCTTATTTGTACAAATCGATGTAAGTTTGAAAGCAAGCGCGAGTTACGATCAGTCACGAAAATCACGGAAGATTTCGCGATCGTGGAAAAGGGCGATAAATTTGTTCGACCATGAAATCGCTTTGTTTTTCTATAACTATCTACCTCGTGCGCAGAAATGAAAAGAAAAAAGGAACATCGATATCGTCGAAGAACAAGTAGAAGAATCTATAAAACAGCGGAGAAAGAATATCGTGCCCGTTCGATAGGTGGCTGTGCGAGAGGAACTTGTTTACGAGCGGCGCGATTCTCGGTAAAAGATTTACTGCCCTACCGAAAGATGTATTTCCTTTGCCGACGACGTCACCTTGCCACCGATCGTTTTATAGATGAAGGGTCCTGCTATTAGATAAGGATACTTCCGTCGTAAAAAGAGGAAACGGGAAAAAAATGATGGAAAGAAGAAGAGGAGGAAGGAGGAAAGTATTACAAACCACTGCATCGAATGCAACGGAGATGAATCGAGCCGCACCGACAGCGCTGTTTTACATGCAATACATCTCGACACCATCGTCGGGGGAAATAACGCCGGTGTATGGGCATCGATGATAGTTGCGTGCGAAGAATATTAACGCGACATAAGGATACCGCATAAATAACCGGCATCGCCGACTGTACCGACCGTGGCGAACTCACAAAGCGATTTGTCCGGGTCCGAAGCGAACGAACGACCCAACTGTACGGACGAACGCGACTCGATTTAATCTTTTCGAGCCTCTGCTCCTTTCCTTCGTGCTACCGTTTCCTATGAAATACACCGTGCGCGTCGAAACGGAATTTTTACGGATCGCCTTTATCGAGATTTCAATCGTCGAATTTGCCTTCTTCGAAATTAGTCTCGTAATAATCGAAAATATCGCAATGAAAGAGAAAGAGAGAAATCGCACTTTCGTAACGCGGCTGTTGCTAGTTCAAACTTCTTTCTCGCAGTGAAAAATATCGATACTTTCGATTATTTGCGGTGATTGGTCAATGGCCTCGTATGGTCTAGCGTGCTTCATTGTTTAGCATCGCGAGGTATCCTCGATTATTGCGTCGTTAATTACAGGGAAGAATTTTCCGTTAGATCGGTGACTTTTATTCGAAATTTTCTGCATCCGTGTGGCGTAAAACGAAACTGCCAGAAAAAAATGTTTGATTTCGCTCGAAACACACAAAGCATACCGTTAACGCGAGCTTTTTTATCGCATATATTTTTCGCGCCTGTTCCTGTGATTATTGTTGACGTACCAAGCGCATCGAGCAGCACTATTTTCATCTTTCGTACGTACCGAAAGCGAAAATAAAACGAAACGAGCGACTTTGAAACGTCCATACCTTTCAATTAATTTTGAAAATTCGAATGGTAAAAAGAGCGAAACGATCTGCCCTCGGAGGAATACCAAGCGCGAAAGCAGCTCGTCCGCGTTCTAAAAATATTATACTACTTTAATGCGTACCGATGGAAATCGCATTAGCGCTCTTATAATTCGTTTCTCTTCGATTAATAAAATAATAATAATAATAATCGTAACGAAGTCATTAACAGAACCATTTCGTAATTTGGCACGCCTCGACAAATATAATTACAAGTATCGATTACTCCGACCGAAAGATCCGATCGTTTTCACGTTCGTAACGATCGAGCGGATGTTTGACACGAATTAATCCGTTGCGAACTATGTCAACGCGGGCCGATATCGAAGCTTCGCGCAACGCGTAAATTATCTCGATATAATTATCTCCGTATCAACCGCTTGTTCGATCGATCGACGTCGTACAGTCATTAATTCCTTGAATTCGCATCAAAATTTCACGATGTGTGCAATAATGTCGTCGACATCCCGAATTCGACTTGCCGTTCCTAAATCCACCGAAGTCCTAAGTCCGAAGTTGGCGAAACCTAGACTACTTCCGGTTAATCTTTCGGTACTTCGCGAGTTCCGTTATAAGCTCGGTTAATTAAATTCAATCCCGAAAGTCTAAATACCTGGGAGCTTTATTTGGGATACACCGCAAATAGGAGCGTGCTCGTCTACTCGATAGCAAGTCTGCCGCCCATTGCAATTATCCACCTACGCGTGGACACGTATTTTCTGGAAAATGCGAAGTCCTTCGATCATGAACCGTATCGATCGGTAGTGTTTGCTAAAAAAAAAAAATCGTTCGATCACTACGAAATATCGTTAATTAAAACGCATTGTAACTATTGAATTTTCTTAAGAAGCAAGTGTGACGCGACGAGGTAGTAGATGTTACCGATGAGTAATCGTTAATGACACGACGAATATCGTCTTCTTAGGAGTTCTTTATTGACATCGAGATCGCGATTTGATCTTGAACGAGAGATAAAGAGGAACGAGCGATATCTCTTTGCTAAGCTTCATCAAAATTCCACGGAGAGTTCCAGCTATATATACACTTGTATCGGCATAAAGCTTGTGCTTAGAATTTTTAAATAAAGTAATATAGATATAATCCGAGGAGAATCGATTGTCGTTGTATCTTAACACTAAATTTACCACGCGTAAGTGGTCAAATGACCATTTTTGTGTTTGTTTTCAAGAGATTTTGAAGCTGTCCTAGACGTTAGGCCTGTTGTTTGTTTGTTCTTTTATGATCACTGCTCCTCTGCAGATATAATTTACATAATTACATATTGTAATTGTTACGCGAGAAGATGAATATAGACAAGGAATTACTAATTTTTTGTTTATAACTTTTTTGAATTGTTTGAATAATTATTAAATCTTTTACGAAAAGATAGTCCACGTAAAAAAGAGTCAAATCATAACGACGATAAGATACAACAGCGTCCACATCCCGCTTTACCTTGTACTGTTAATAACCATTTTTTAATCTTCGAATATATTACTTTAATTGCACTTTCATATAAGATAATGTAGTTTCGAAATACTCTTACAAAAACTCTTTAAACGAAAACTGCGTTTTCACCGTGTCTAGATAGTCTATGCATCTCATATTTCTCACATAGACACTGGTTTTGCGTCTGCTACTAAAAGGGTTAAATGAACGAATCGTACCAGTAATTTAAATTTTGCTAGATTTCATTGGCTATTCTTTTTATAATTTTAAAAAATTACAATAATCGTTAAAAAGTAATAGTAATATGAATTTCTTATAATAACGTGTCATAAATTTAGAAATATTAGGCTAGGTTTCCTTTCGTACAAATAAACATGAAATTTTGCTATTGACATTAACTATTGTAAAAATTGAATAAAATATTTTTGGCACCTTTAAAAAATAACTAACAATTTAAGATACGATTATTTTGTGACTATGTTACTATAAGTTTCTAATAATTATTTCATAACATCCACATATATATTTATTTAGCAATAGTTATATTTGACTAAATCAATTAATTTTTCTATAAATTATGTTTCTATTTAGGATTTAATGTTCACTTATTTGCGTCACAAGCTCAATGAATTAAATTTGCCCAGTTATCGTAATGAGGTCACATTTTCGTAGATATTTTTTATCGGCCTCATCCTATTTTTTCAACAAATTCTACACATTTCTGGAGAAATCAAATTCTTTGCTATTGAAAGAACTTAACTATATACTCGGCTATTTACTAGGTTCTACGCTCGATTGTTCTGTAGTAGACGGTTCGCTACTTGATTCTCCGCCAGATTCGTTGGATTCGCGGGACTTGCTGGACTCGCGGGACTTGCTGGACTCGCTGGACTCGCGGGACTCGCTGGACTCGTGAGACTTGCTGGACTTGCTGGACTCGCGGGACTCGCTGGACTCGCTGGACTCGCGGGACTTGCTGGACTCGTTGGACTTGCTGGACTTGCTGGACTCGTTGGATTTGCTGGACTCGCGGGACTTGCTGGACTCGTTGGACTCGCTGGATTCATTAGATTTGCTGTCTTCCGTAGTGGGCTGTTCGGTTACTGTTACTTCGGTAGAAGATTCATAGAGCTCAGTCCGTCCAGAGTCCGTGGTCGATCTTTCGGTCGGCAATCTGGTCGGTTCTTCGGTCGATTCTTCAGCAGATGCGTAAACTTGGAAGGATACGTCAAGGCCTTCGCCAGGTTTACCAATAATGAGTAATAACACTTTCTTCTCGTCGATACCGCCTCGTAATACTTGTACTGTCGAATTGTATTTTCCAAGATCTTCTACTTTCACATATGTAATATTAGTGTTAGCATGAGCACCTGCTTTTGCTATCCGTGTAAGAAATGGTATTCGTGGCTAAACAGTACGAATGATTTGCGTTAGAACGAAATATAACTTTATATCATGATGAATGAAAGAAGATAAGTAAAAAATATTCGTTACTCGCAGTACATTGAGGCACGAAAGAAGTAAATCTCAAATATGCCAGTTAAATTGTAACAATAAAAAGGTTGCAATGCAGGAAGGTGATATATGCGTTTTATCAAAGAAAAAGAAGAGAAAAAATAATGAGAATGAAGAGGGAAAAAAGAAAGCAGTTCTTATTCGACACAAGTGAAAGAGTTATTTCTTTCGTGGAAAGTGAAAAATGCACAAATTCGGATATCATTAGAAATTCATTGAATCCATTACCTTGACAATAAACCTATCGGTAACGAGTACGTCGGATTCACCACGCTCTCCGATGGTAAATTGGTTGGCCATTGCACAGGCCACCATCGAGAGGCACACCACCACAAGAACCGTGACACGCATCTTGCACAGTGTGAATTTTATCTCGTGTTAAGCTAAATATTCGCGCGAACCTACTTTAATTTCAACTGATACGTCTAATGGAAGCGCGGTAGAATTTATATCTTCGCGATATCAATCATAAATCGCGTCAAGCCACAGATCCTTATCGCTGAATCACTGACAACAAGCTTACTTAAGATTATTCGTCTTTTCCCTTGTTGTTCGTTTGTTGTTCCACTATTCGCGAGGGACTACCGGAAAAATCGTATTTTTCGTAAGATATAGATCGATTTCTTCAATATCGTTATCGAATCTGGTAGCAAGAGCCATTAAGAATGTATTGTTAGATTTCGAGAATTTTTCAAGATGAAACGAGATAACCGCGAAGGACGTTCGCGAGAACAACTATGGACTAACTCGCACAAGTAAAAAGAAACGGCTGATGCTCTTGGCAAAAGCGTCAGCTGAAAATTGTTCCTGTCTCGACAAAGAAGGAAGAAAGGAAAAACATGGACGAATTGCAGAATAACGTCGATTTAAAATTACGATTGCACGTTGGTAGTTTGTGATCGACTCTTCGATTCTATGAAATAACGCAATATCGAGATAAATCCTATTTATCGCTTTTCGAACGTTCTATTTTCTTTCTTTTTCTCTTTCGTTTACGTGACAGAAAAGGAGCACTTCATCGTAATCTATCCACTCGATTGACGTTCTTTATCTGATCAACAATACATAATCGTCTCGATGCAATTAAATATCTCTTCGATGGAATATCTTTCCCTTTGATAAGAAAGGCATGTGTAAAGTCCATTGTTAGATCGATGATGAAACATCGAACAAAGACGACGATGGGAACGATCTTTGCCAGTATCACCGGCTAAACTATCTCACTGTCGCAAAAACGCCTTGCATTCCCTTGAAAACACGCGCGTTTCCGCCTTCCTGAAAATACCTTAGAACGCTCGATAAATCGCGCCGTGATTTCTCGTTCTGTTAGACGAAGAACGCGCGCCTGTTTCGACGAACCGAATGGAAATAATATCGCGAGGGATATTTGTCGCGTACGAGGGTCCCGCGATCGTAAAATCGCAACTGCAAGACGCACGGAAAACGATAAACGCTTTTATGGGCATTGTACGTCCTTACAATACGTATAAACTTCCGTGGAGGCTTCCCGCGCTTTATCGGGGGTTTCTTTTTTTTTTCCTCGTGCCTCGTAACGCGATGGAAGCGATCCGTTATTGTTCGAGGCTCTTCCTCGATCACCTTGGGATTTTTTCTTTTTAGCTTATTTCGGCCATCCGTTCAAAAGCGATTAAAAATTTATGCTAATTTCTAAGAACGGCAGAAAGCATCTTTCTTATCGCTGATCCTAAAATTCGTCGGTCCGACAATTTCGATCTTATCAAGATATATTCCTTTTTTTTCCTGATAAGAGAAGGAAATGATAAGTAGAGGATGAATCGATATTCGTACTTTTCACCGAAGTTCGAGAGATCCATTGTTGCCCGTAGGTCCTGCTGAAATTAACCTTCATCCGAGTCAAAGCATGGATTCGTGGAGGAGATAAGCCTCGCCTTTACCCACCGATTCCCATGGAATTTTTTCGTAACTGGAATCGTGATTAAACGTCGCGCCTCGTAAGATACATACTCATTTGTATCTCCCTCTCTCCCTCTCTCTCTCTCTCTCTCTCTCCTTTGCTATCTCATTCTCTTTCTTCCTACCTACTTTCTGGACTTTTCACGCGTCTCATTACCGCTATCGCGCAGCATCGTGTCTAAAGTCTTCTCTTGCGTGAGTGCGCCGAGAAAATTGCTCTTGTCGAGAGAACAAAGTCGTGCGAGTACGACAGCCCAATCGAAAAATCTCTCAATGAGATCGCGCCGTTTACGAAGATAAGGTATCGCGCGTTAAAGCGTCGTCGAAACACGAAGGAGGGAAATCGCGTTCGCGCTGCCCTCGTTCTTCGTCACCTCCATGAAGATCTTCTCGAATCGAAGAGATCCCTTGCGTACGAGAGAACAATTTCTTCTTCCTTCGTACGCACACGCTTTCGAGTCCTTCCGTGGATCCTTGAAAATGCCAACAACGAGTCGATAAAATTAGAATCGCGACGAGACGTTAACTGTCTATTTGTCTGTCTGTTCTGGCAATTCTACGCTTTGGTCTAAGTACTAAATCGTACTTCGCACGTGAAAACTTTAAGATCCAATGGAACGACGAGGATAAATCTTCCACGAAGAGATAAAAAATTTCTGTCGACATGCTCTGGCATTCGATTGTCTCTGAATGTCGAAAGTGGAAGAAAAAAAAAAAAGAAGAAGAAAAGAAAGAGAGACGATCGCATTCGATAAACGTTTCTCGTTGCATACCAAACTAAATTCGCGATGCGAAGGAATTCCTAGAGGCATTCGCTCGCGTATGTATTCGCGCTCTTTTGAACCCCTTCGACTTCTCATAAATAGCCATCCGATTACGTTCTTCAACTTCAAGTCGATCGTTTCGTTTTGATCGTCTCGTAGGCGAGCTCTCTCTCTCTCTCTCTCTCTCCTCTCGTGATCTCTCGCAACGTATTTTCGATCCTTTTAAAAAGCTCGTCGGAGCGGACTCGATACGACGGCCTCCTCTCCATCGTCGCGACACGGCGTATCCCAAAGCCAGACGCGCACACGTCCGCAGCGGGATGCGTGGTGTGCGTTCGCACGGCTACCGGTAATTACTCACGTCATGCGGCGGTGTTGCTGGACGCGCTGCTATTTTTTAAACCGTCAGAAGGTGCCAGACGAACGTGTAGAACCCCGTGCAGTGGATAATATCGAGCTCGGTGCTTTTTATTAACGCGACGCGAGTGTGTCGGTAAAGAGCGCCGGGAAAAGGGAAAAGATAAAGGAAAAAGGGCGATCGAGAGACGTTCGAAAGAGAGACCAAAGTATCGATCCGATGGGCAACGTCGCGTTGTTTGGACCGACGAACGAGGAGAACAATCATCGGGCGTAAAATAAAA
>JAITYT010000873.1:126198-138164 GCA_025433975.1 Liostenogaster flavolineata | reverse complement strand
GATAAATTCGGACGCGTACAAGATTGGAGCACGATTGCTCTTTGATATCTCTCGAATGTGTACAACTATTAGAGCGCGAACACTGATGAGATGAACATGAGATGAAGATATAGATGAAGATGAGACGAAGAAGTTATTGCCCGTGCTTCTTCCCTCCTTACTTCTATAAGAAGTAAAAAGCTTAAATGAACAAAAAATGGCTTCTGATAAGTGAGCTTTCACGGTTAATGTTTCTACTTCGAAATGACAGAAATTATTTATCGTTGTCGACGACATACGTAGTTACATTGATTTAAACTAAGCTGCATCTTCATTGCGACTAGGTAGTCGACGCAGTTCTCGAAACTTTTCCAAACCACGATAATTCGTCATCTGGCACATAAGGGCTTCATTTCTTGCCGACGTATTAATGTGTAAGGTCAGTACAAAGGCGATTGGATTGATTTTCTACGGAGCTTCATATTTAATTTTACAATAATTTAATTTACATTTTTCAATTTTAATTTCTCATATTTAACAATAGTATGTTAATCGATATCCACTTCGTGACTGGGGAAATACCTAGTGCACAATTCGGACTGAGACATTCTCTGTGTTATCAAAATTCTATTTTCAACTGAAATGAGTGAAAGAAATTAAAACGTGCACGACGATCTATTGAGATCTCGTTAGAACGACTTACGAACATACAAACGTATGACACACATTACATTCTTGAAATTTCGATCTCGTCTCCTTTGATCCGTTATGATTTTTCCAAATTCCTGGAGCTACCTCGCGCGCGCTCGCGATATTCAATTATCGTTTACGTACGTCACCGCTCGAAAGCGTGCGAAGCAATGCGAGCTCCATACTTCGAATAAAAAAGAATGGCGCTGCGCTGGTTATTAACGCCGAGTAAAATGCTTGCTTTAATACAATCAAGCACGCAAATGACCCGCGCCGCAAGCGCACGCTTCCTCCTTTCATTAGCGACATCGATATTCGATACATTTCACGCTCGTTTATCATCATTACCCGTCCAGTGTAATTAAAACTTTTCCGTCCTTCGTAAAAGGTGACCCACTATGGCGCGGCCTTTCTATAGCGCTCGAAGGATCGAACGCGCCCCGATCAAACGAATCTTCCGACCGTCGAGAGTGACAAATCACTCGCGAAAGGACCCTCGACGAACAATTGCGAAGGGCACAGTGCAATGAGTTAACGGTGCTTACAGCGGCCAATCGTCATTGATCGAAAAACTTGGTCCAAAAAAAGCTAAGCTTTTTGGCCCAAACCTTTGGTTTAACAAAAAAAAAACGACAAAAAATGCAGAAACATTGACATTCATTCATGCCAAGCTAGGAGACATTCGAATTGTAGGAATCATCGCAGAGATCCACGAATTCGTCTTTTATCCCGTAAAAAAAAATAAATAAATAAAGCAAAAATAAAAAAAAACAAAGATCGAGAAACAGCAGTCACGTGACCCAACGACACGCGTGGCGATATCTCGACACATTTTCACGAAGAAATCCTCACGTTGGGTTCGTTTTACGCGAGAGAGATGAAGGAGTTTCTAGGGATCTATTCCATCACTGGAGAAGCAACAGCGGCACCTAATCTTCGGCTCTCGTCTCCACAGTGGATTCGGCAGCCTGCCTGTCATTGTCGCGAGCATTAGCGAGCACGAACGACGTGGAGAATCATGATTATCGCGTTCTAGGTTATGCGTGCAGGTATTACAAGCGCTCGGCATCGATAGCGCCTCCCGCATAACACGGAGCGCGACGTCTCTCTCTCTCTCTCTCTCTCTCTCTCTCTCTCTCTCTCTCTCTCTCTCTCTCTCTTTCGCTCTCACGCGACTTTCCGCACGAACGCACAAATTCGATGATAATACCGCCGCGGTGAAAGCTGTGCGCCTCGAGGGACGGCAGGGAGGATGGAGGAAAAGCTCGCTGCTCGAATTAGAAGGAAAGCCGCTCGATACACCGTGTTACGCGTGTCGACGTCATCGACGAGTCGCGATCGACGATCTTCGTATCGATCTAGGGCGATTCGGCCGCGCGATATCGTCGACCTTCCCAAACTTTCTTGCTCCCAGCTTCGCCAACGCGAATGGCTCTCTTGCGAGAACATCGCGACGTTCCTACGGAAACAGCGCGTCTTAATCGCGCTTCGTGGAATCTGTAATATTCCAATTGGACAAGACACTCGCAAGAACGATTTCTTTCTTTCGTTTGAAAACGATGCCAAGATTTTTATCAACGTGGATTTTTTCGTAAGGTGATATTAGAAGTGACCGCGATCGGAGCAAACGTTTGGTACCAATATTCTTTCTGGGGAAAAATTGCAAGAAATTAATTAACGATAATAATAACGCGACGAGCTTGAAACCGACCACGTTCCACGCGTGAAAACACTCCTTATATCTGATCACGATTTTATGGACGATCGAAAAAGGTTGCGTATCTAATAAAAAGAGATCCCGTCGCGCTATGCGCATGACGCATCACTGGCAAGTTCGAACGAGTCTTCTTTACGCCGATAAGATGGCATGTACCACGATTTTTCCCAGCCTTGACGATATCCACGATTGATCGACAAACGCATCGCGTATGATTGTAAGACGATTGCGGATGTAAAACATTCGCAATCGCGGCGATATCGCGAACAGTTATCGAGCGTACGTGCACGTCAACACGTTGATATTAGAGAGCGACGTCGAACAAACAAGGAAACTTGTTCCATAACATACTCCTAGTCGACTGGCAGCTTCCCTGATGTACATGCCTACGAGCGTACGCATCGATTTCAGACTTCGTTGGGAGTACAATGTAAGATAACAGCAAACTTCTTTGATGTTTCCACTCCTCTCGATCCGCCATGAGTCCTGGTACGCGTTCACGAGCGAAGAAGCGCTCATGAATGCCCAGTCGAGGCTAATTAAAAGCATTCGAGATATCTAAAGGATTCTCGATAAAGGTAAACGCGTGCCCACGAGTATACACGCTTCGCTACAAGACGCAGTTACGAGAAGGATAATAACGACGATCCTTTCCATTGTTGGGTGAATGGAAGCTTTAATGATCCGCGTATACGGACGAACTCGCAGGAGCTGGTGGCACCATTCGAGTGGAACACATCCTACATCCTACGTTCTAAGTCCTAAGTCCTAAGTCCTAAATCCTACGTCCTAAGTCCTACGCTCTACGTTCTACATCATACGTCCATAGTCCTACGTCGTAAGACCTACGTCGTTGAGAAATAAGCACGCCTCTATGCCAAGGATCGTTGAAATCTACGATTCGCTGTTCCTGGCAAGGCTATCGGTGGACGTCGAGTTGGAAAGAAACTAGTTGACCGATGATAACGTCGGGCCATCGCTAAATGACTGTTCTGGTCAGCCGTTGCGCTCACCCACCGAAACCGCCTACCGCCATTACCGTCGTCGATATCCAGCAGCTTTCATACCGAAGATAGCAACGTTCGCTGGCTATCGACATATTCGATTCCGAGTAATATCTGGCGCGGATTGTGCATCAGCGTTTCTTGCTCAATGGCGTCATGTTCAGCGATTCGTGAATGGTGCGCCTGACCGCACGCCTCTCGACTAAAACCGTTTACCGATAATAGTTCTAATCTCTGCGTATCGCTGGGTGCATGAAAACGGCGCTCACGCGACTACGAAGACGCGTACGTGTGCCACCACTTTCTGCCTGTGTTCGTTCACGTACGAGCGTAAGTGCGGGCAAGCGTGTACGAGTCACGCCTTAAATCCCCCCTGCAACGAGTAATTTTTGCTCGATCGTCGAGGAATTGCCTCGTTGGCTTTACGAGCTCGAAATTGGATATTTGTACTTGAAAAACGTTGCATCGACTTCCTACTTTCATCGTAACCCGACATACGCCAGAGAAATCGATGGTTCCAGAGAAAAATAATCGAAAGAAAGTTACGCTATTTGAGGAGAATAATTAATCGACGTAATCGTCGATATCTCGGCTCGTTTTCGGGAAACTCGCCTGTCGATAATTCGCCATCGGTAATTTCGAGATAACGTCAATTATTTCGTATTATCTTAATTACGATCGTTTCACGCTTCGCGATAATATACGTGTACCATCTTCGTGGATGGTTTCCTCGAGTCATCGTTAGCATCGCTTCCGTCATTTCGACGCCGTTTTAGGAAGACGCTTGAATACGTGGCTGGAAGGGAAGATGCTTCGGGGCGAGATAATTCTAAGGAAGAAGCATTTCGACGTTGATACTTCGAGTGACGAGTGTTCCAACATGGCGACACAGGGCGCGCGTGGCTGCGGTCGCGTATTCCGCACGGTCAGAGTTTCAGCGACGTCTAATTGGATAACTGTCGTACGCGAGCCACGGAAATGTTGTCGAATGCTTTAACAGTAGTCAGCGAAGAGACAAATTCCGCGTGCAGTCGGAGTCGATGCGTGCGTGCGCAGTCGTTTTAATCCGACCGCCGAGGTGTCGGTGACGGTGTTTATTCGGTGCCCCGCCGATAAGAGATATTTCGAAAATCCAGGAATCCAATAAACCTCCCGAGCCAACGTTGACGAAAAAAAAGAAATTCGACACGTTGCATGAATGTCTGCCGATGGAGGGACGATCGAGCTTCACGGATGGACGATTAAGAGGAAAACATCGAATAAAAGCTAGCCTCTATTCGCGGCTGACTCAAAGAGATCTTCCTTCTCTCTTTGGGCTCGTTCTCGATGTCTCTCTCTTTCTCTCACCTTCTCTCGCCCTTCTTTTACCCTAGCCCTTCCCTCTTGATCTCTATCGATCAGAAAGGACGATATGGCGAGCCGACGAGAGCCGAGAGCGCGTAGAAAATCGCGATCGTGCGTTTCGAAGCGCGATGAAAGGAATGTCGCGTAGCGATTGCCGCCTCGGCGATCGATAATCGATCGATCGGAGCCGTTAATCGGTCGGACGCCGAGGACACGGGGAAATATGGCGCGGAATAAGGCGGCGTCGCGATCCTTCCCATTTCGCGCTGGCGACGTCGCGTTCGAAGTAAAAGCGCTGTTCGACCGTGGCAGACGCGATAGTTGAGATCGATCACCGTTCCGTGGGATTCAGAAAGCAGCGTGCGCGATGATGATGCATCGGACGTGTTCTCGCGGTATCTCGTGACCCCGATCCGCGCGAGCGTGCATGCACGTTGAAAGCTTCCGGTTCCGATCCGCCACTCGCTTCTGCGCCACCGCCGCCCTATGACCACACCGCGGCAGCCCTGAAACGCGCCCCGCGTACCCGCCTAACCACCACGGTCCAGCATCCATCTACCGATCGCCCGGATACGTCGAGGAAGCGAAACGATTTTTATCGGTGACCTTTTACGCCGAGTTACCGTGCGTCCGGCAATTTTCCTGAATTATATATAGAGGCGCCTGTTGGGATTTCCAGAGGAAGTCCTACGGTTTTCCTTAACCGTCCCTCTCTCCCTATATATTTATCTCGCTCTCCGCTTTTCTCTCTCTCTCTCTCTCTTTTCTCCGCTCTTTCGTCGGACGACTCGATCCTGGCTCTTTTCCTCGATTTTTCGTCTCTCTCTCTCTCTTTTTCTTTTTCTTTCAAGCTCGCAGGCCGTATCGCGTGCGCTCGGAATGAAATTCCACGCGATCACGGTCCACGGAAAATTTCCTGCAAGTCCGACCAATTTCCAGATAAGTTACAGAATGATTTCTCCGAGGAAAAGGAAACGTAACTCGGTAGATCCACGTAGAACAAACGAACGAATGGACGAACGGGGAAGCGAACGATCGCGCGTCGGACTCCGCTCCTCCTTTCGGAATCGATTCGACGTATCTTCGTCGAAATAATTTGAAAATCTTTCGCAGCGCGATGGACCCCTCGTTTCTTCCATTCGTTTCTACGGGTACGGGGAGTTTCGTTATCGAGCGTTATGGCGCTGGTTTTGCTAGAAGGTCAAACGAGACTAGCGCGAAAAGGATCCACGATTACGAAGCGAGGATAATTTTTCCCAGTTTTTTATTTCGGACGATTAACGATTTCACGGAAACCGAAGAGACGACGAAAGATCCTTTCGGAAAAGGACGTTCTCGAGTAATCGTAATCGTGACAACGATCTCGATGAACGAGCAAGAAAAGAGCCAAGGACAAAGAGAAGGAGCGCGGCCACAAATCGCCTCTCTTCCTTTGTCGTTGAGTTCTTCTATGAAAGTGGGCACATCTCTAGAAAGTCTTTTATGAAAGTTGCTACGTATGAAATGTCGGATTTTTAAGCGAATATATAAAACTGCATATCTTTTTTTCAAAAGCTGTTTATTTAATCAAAATATGCTTCATTTGCTTCGATACGCTTTTGCTAACGAGATTTTAATGTACAGATGCCTGTATCAAAGAAATTTTGATCTTTAGAATCGATAAACTCTGATAAGCACTTTTTCAGACTGTCTTCATTTTCATACTGTTTAGCTCTTGAAAACTGGAAAGATCCGATGAATAAGCTAGGTGCCGCAAAATTTCATATTTCAATTCATTTAATTTTGCAATTGTTTCGTACGACGTACGCTACCGAGCGTTGTCGTGGAGAAGTATTGAGCCACTAGTCCGTGCTGTACCCACCTATTCATTTTTTTCACCTTGCCAATTTCAGAAAGGTGTCGCAATATTATTGTATGGTCAACTTTCATTCTGCTAGCAAGTTCCCTTGTAGATACAGTTGCATTCCTTTCCACTAATGCTTTCGAAGCATCATTTTTCACGGACGTTTTAGATCTTCCACGCCGAAATATTTCAAACGAACGCTGCACTTTTCGATCGTTAACAGTATTCGCGCAGTTTTCGTATCATTATTACCAAGTTTATACTCGTATAAGAAAATTACAGGAATTTCGGTTGGATTCGTATCCTTACAAAACTCAAAGCATATAACAAAGTGCAAATAAGACTTTTGAGGAAATCTTTCCGTGACTCTGGCAATGGACAGTACGACTATGAGCGAGATTATGTCGCAAAGAAAAACAAAACGAAAACAGGTAGACAAACGTTCACGCGTAAAGAGAATGCGACATTACACGGGCATCGATCAAATAGAAGCACCTTCTCGAGAGGAATATTTTCGAGAAGAATGCACCTGTTTGTTTACGCTCAGGCGAATCTCAGCAACTCGGCCAAGAATTTCTAATCTCTCGAAATCGAATGCGACGATTGGCTGCATGATTACTCACCGATCGAGAAAAAGAAGGAGGAGAGGTGGAGCGAGGGCTACGCGAAGGAAAGAGCAGGACGCGGATGAAAGAGGACGACGAGCCGACAGAGACAAAGACCCACGGACGGACGAAGGAACGCATCGACGTCAAAGGACAAAGCGAAGATCAAGCACGCGTGTGTCAATCTCTCCCTTCGTTTGAACTCACTCGCTTCGTTCACGCTTCGACGAGGTCGAATCCGAGGACGACGCGTACCGCACGCGGATCGATTATCATCTCGCGCCCGACGGATTAAACGTCAGCAACGAAAGGTGCAACGCGCCCGTCAGATCGATGATCGAAACGAAGAGACATCGATAAAAATATCTCGTAACTGGCGGGAGAAGTTTGGTCGTTCAAACGCGCTCCTTTCAAAGAAATAATTTCTCCTTCGACACGCATTGGCGACGCGTTAACGACGCTTCAAGATTCTCGAGATCATCGATTTAATTTCGATATCTCGTAAAGTCGACGCGAATTTTCTTCCTTGTTAAAAAAGACGAATTACATTTCGTGAACAGTTTAACCGATTCAAAGCAGACGCCTCGGACGGGCGATACGATCGGTCAATCCAGCGACCGATGGTATTTCGTACGGCTGATGCGAGACCAGAGACGGTCGATCCGCGCGTCGAGAAAGTTTTCGTCGGGATTAATTTTCGTTTTAACGGTGAAAAAGCCGGTACGAATGGACAGACGCGCGTGGAACGAAGAAACGGATAATCGAACGGCGGAAAATACGCGCATTTAAATCTTTTAAATGAAATCGGATTAACCGACACGCGAAAGGAGAGAAGATAGGTCGGTCGGTCGATCGGTAGGTAGGTAGGTAGGTAGGTAGGGAAGGAGGGCGGATTTCCTCCATTATTTCCGATTGAACGAAAACGTTTACGAGAAAACGTCTGGTTTCGAGTCATAAAACATGCATCGCGCAACGGAACGATACCCGACCGCTTCGAAAACACCGAAATCCAACGACTCCGTGAGCGAAGCTGACCATCGGTAAGCGTCTCGCGCGAGATCGGTAATCGCATTGCTATCCCCTGCCAGTCGTAAATACTGACGTAGGATTTCTCTATTTTTCAACGTCCGCTCGTACGATCGGTGAGAGTACAAGTCGATCGCGTGTCTAGCCACGTTCGAGAGTTTTTCATAAGGTCTTCGAGGGTCTTGGAATTTCGATCGTATCGCCGATCGTGGAAGGCTCGGTAGACTCGTGTCTGATTGATAAGACGATCGTCAGGAAAGATAGTCGCGTAGTTCTGAAAAATGTCGTACATTTTCGAGTCAGAATTACGAACGATGTAAAAATAAGTCGCTCTTGAAATTAAACGTACCAAAGGGGGTCAAACGACCCTTTTCAAAATTTACTTTAATTAAAGAATAACAGAATGAGATATTGCCCGTAAGAATGGAAATACGTGTCTGACTATTTTATTAATAAATATTCTACATTATTTCCTTCGATAAATTAACAATTTTTTTCTAAAAATCAACGTCCGTTTCTTAAGGGATCGTTCGATCGCTTACGGAATGATTAGGTATAGAAAATGACGGTTTTTTTAGTATCAATAATACCTTCTTCCAGAACGGATAAAAAAATGGATGCTTGGAAGGAGTTTGAATCTTTTTTTGCGCAATGCGTTACAGGTAAACGCGTTGTTAAATCGTTAATGCCAATCGATACGATCGATGGTTACATCCACGAGTGCACCGAATTTTCAATGGCGAGGAGAGCCGCTAGCGCGAGACCCGGGAAGAAATTTACAATCGTTCGAGATGAAAGTCTCGTTGTCCAATCACGGCTTGCGAAAAGCTTCCAGAGGAAACGAGGTCCAATCTGCGGACAACCTTTGAAATTGGCTGGTCTCGAGGCGGTACGACACAGATAGGTGGATACATAAATGGGTGGACAAATATCGTCGTTGAATCGCGTGGGAAATGGTGGCGTGGGGCCGAGAAACGCCGGCTGCGAACGAGAGAGAGAACGAATAGGAAAGGGACCTAGCGGACTGAAAAGGCGAGCAAACGAGAGACCAGACGGACGTCGTAAATTCTCAAAGGACGAACGAAAAATCAAACGCTCTCCCATCAATCCATGTAACAAGAGTTCCTCGACGGTTCGTTTCTCTCGGCCCGTATTGTCTTTCGAAGTACCGTTTCTCGTTCGTTTTTCGTTGACTTCGATGTCCACGGTAATATGGCGCGTGTCGCTTCGTGCGGAAAACCGTCCTCGCCAGCGACCATCTTTCGCTACTGGAGGCTTCGATTATCTTCGAAGCGTGTTCTCGTTGCAATCTAGCAAATTTCGCATTCGTCGCGTGCTGCCGTACGTGAAATTTCCTAACTCTACTGAAGAATTGGTCGTTGCTCCTCTTCGAGCGCAAAATGTACCTTTACACTGTGCTTATTCGGAGAAATATTATCGAAGATAGTATCAATAATCTGACATTTTGTCGTGAATACGGCATAGATGTCACGTCGATCATTCGGACATCGTCGCGTATGGGAAAAGAAAACGATTACCCACCTTGACCTTTTTTGTGCCTGGACGCATTGAAAACGCAATAAAAATAAAGTTACGAATATTATTTCACCGATGTTCACGCGTCGATGATCGGATACGAACTGACATTGCTTAGGGTCGCTGTAAGACACCTTGGTCGATCGAAATAAAAAAAAAGGAGAGCATCGTAGTTCGATGAATTGTTATTGTTGTCATTTTGACGGTAAATCAATTATAAAAACACCTATGAAAACACATCTCGTTTCCTTTTATTTTTGTTATTAACCTATTAACCGAGCGGGACGTATAATATAAATACGTCTCGCTTTATATATAAATAAACGAAAAAAAAAAAATTCCCCGGTTGACAGGTTAAAAAGCACTTATATGAACAAAAAGTGGCCTCTGGTAACCGAGTTTTCGCGGTTACGGTTAATGTTTCTACCTCGAAATAACAAAAAATATTCATTATATCGAAACATCTTCGAAATGGAAGATTTCAAGGCAAATAGTTCGTACATTTTTCGGATACCTTCGTCGAAATTTCTCCTGCCATCTCGAAACATTAAAGATCTTAATTAACGGGGAAAAAAGCGCGATCCTGCCTCTCCAGCATCGGTCTCAAATATCAATCTTTCCCGCGGCGACGCTATAGAAGAAACGATGAAAAGTTGGCGCGCGTAAAGGGAGCAAAACGAACAGCGAGACGCCCTTTCCTCTTTTTTCCGACGGTATCGCAATTCCCATTGCGAGTATAGAGGCGCAAACGGGACCGAGCCGTGGCCATTTCGTTCGTCTCCAATTCCAATGGACGGTTAAACCGGAAATAAGCAATCGCGACGATGCCTTTGCAGTCTCGTTCCTCGGAAAGACCGCAGAGAGAGAGAGAGAGCGCCTTGACGCCCGAACGTGGAAGACCGTGAAGAAGGCGAGAAACGCCGCAGGAGGAAGAAAAGAAAGAAGAAGAAGAAGAACCGCCTTCCAGACCTCTCGCTTCCATTCTTCCTTCTTCGAAGCGACGACGACGCAGGGCGTTGTCGAAACGTCGAGATAAAAACGTAGACGCTGGATGATGTCGAAAGGTGGCCCAGACTGCTTCGTCGTCCGCATAAAAATTCGATCTCCAGAGCGCGCTTCATTAGGAAGAACTGTCGGCCTTTGTTAGAATCTCTCGCGTTATCAGAGCGTTCCACGAGCCGTGAAATTACGAGAGTTGCCTCCTCCTCCTTCTCCTGTCCACCTCCTTTTCTCGCGAGTACGAGGACGCACACACGGACCGAGTAATTTTACGATTCGCGGCTCACTTAGCGTCAAAATCGTATATTTGTCGTAAAACATTGGGCGCGAAATGCGAAATTATCGTAGCACGACTTCCTACCGTGAAAGTCGACCTTCGCTTTGGACGAGTCGGCCTCGAAGCGACTCCAAGCACCGAAGCTTGGACGCTTCCTTTCTTTAAAGCGTATCCAGCTGACCGATCGAAGATACGACGAGGCAAAGTATCCTTTTTCCTCCTACCTCTGTTCTTTTCGAGTCCCTTACGCGAGTCGAATCAAAGGGTGACGTCGAACGAGCTTAGAACGTAGTTGGAAACGCGGCGTCGCGAGCGTGTCTCTCCGCTTCCTTGTGATTCGACGGCGTGGCGAAACGCCGTACGTGCGTCGCGTCCTTCGAGGTCGAGCGAGGATACCGCGGGAACGAAAGGAGCAGGACGAGGAGGAAGAAATCCGAACAAAGAGCGTTTGACCGGTCGACGATCGTTACGCAACTCGGCGCCGAGCCGGTCGTGCACCGCCCACCTGGAATATCGCGATCGTTTCGACGATAAGCGCGTTACCGCGGTGGCTAGAAGACGCCGTCGCCTCGTACTGCCTGGAACTCGATTGAAAAAAATAGAAAAATTCGTCCTTCCAAGTCGGTCCGATTTCGTGCTAAGCGCAAACGATTGTATCGAAAAAAAAGAAACACTGTGAAATTAGTGTAAAATCTGACGATAATAGGAATAATTGCAAAGCATCGGTACAATTGGATTGGTGTAAATTATCACGTATTTAACAGGCAATGTAATACGTTAGGTCTACCTGAAAGTTCCGTCAAAAATGTCGTTAAAAAAGGTGTTCGACATTTACGCGAAGAGGTGCTTAGTAACGACGGAAATTATATCGTCCAATAAATATCAATTAATGTATCGAAAATGTATTAGTATTGGTACAATGCTTTTCGTAAATTCGTCATTTATT
>JAITYT010000873.1:54959-65283 GCA_025433975.1 Liostenogaster flavolineata | reverse complement strand
CCTCCTCCTCCTCCTCCTCGACTCCACTTCTCCAGGGTATACTATCAGAAGTCTATAATTCGTTGTCCTTATCTTCGGTAACGGTAATGAATGAACTTCCAGCATCGGTTCTCTGCCACTGTCGAGCATCCTGCGAAGTCCTTTTGTCCTTCGGTAGAAAATCGAGCATTCGCGATGATAAATACGAAGTAATCGCTATCATTTCGTACCGTTCGATCGCGTGTCCACCGCCTCGCGTAAAAATAGGAACGAGGCTCGAAGCGCTCCTCCGCGAGAAATTTCTTTCGAAGCATTCGAACGTGGAAATCACGCGATGTTCGCTCGTTCATATTGCCGATATATTCTATGCTTCGTGACGGTACGCAAAGTGAACGTTAGTCCGTCTAAAAATAAATATGTCGCGGGTTCGCTTTCGCGTGTTAAGACTAATTAGCATTATTGGCCTACGGGAAATGAAATATGGCGGAGATACGACGATACTCGACGACAACTTTACCGCTCGAAATTTATTTAAAGATACGCTCGATGACGTAAGAAGAAACAAACGTATATTACAAAAAATAAATACCTAAGATAGACAAATGCGGCTCTTTGTTCAATTAAGTGAAAAGATAAATTTTACAAATATTTTTCGTTTGGAAATGAAAAATATAAATTCGTTTTTACACGTTTTCGTTATTATTACGGAACTTTCCTCACCGAATTTTATTAAATTGACTAAGTAATCAATATTTTCTTATACAGATTTATGTTGCGTCTACTTCTGCTGTACTTCTGCTACATATTTTTCTAATTTCATTTTGATTACGAGTAAGTCCATAGCAATTAAATTAAATTAAATTTAAAGTTGTGTACTTAATACCACGGAACTATGGCGCGGCTCTTTATAATATTATATACGAAAAATCTGAATGAGACTCTCGTTGATCTCGTGCGTGCCCTCCCTTCGTAAATATCTTGTATTCGCCTTAGCGCGTCTGGAAACGAACGGACACGCGACACCAAGTTTGGCAATATCGCCACGACTTGGACATCGAAGTTTCGTGACCAGTAGTTCGACCAATCGTGTTTTCGCCATTAGATGCGATTTTCTTGAATCCGCTTTATTTTAACCCTCGATTTTGATCGGACACGTAAAGACACGGCACCGCGAGAAACGAGAAGGAAAGACTCTTTAACGCGTCGTAAATAGTTCGCAACAGAAACGAAGAATCCTATGAAACATCGAAACGATAGATTTTATTACCAACACGAGGACGCAACGATCCGAAACAGCACGAAAGGACGAACGAAGCCATGGAAACGACTTTTCCATCGAGAAAATGGGAAATCCTGAAAAGCCGTTCTTTCTTCTTATCGTCGTCGTCGTCGTCGTCGTCGTCGTCGTCGTCGTCGTTGCGACGACTTCCGCAATTCGATGTCCTTCGACCACGGAATTCGCCATATTGCTTTCTACGATGAGCCGCGCATGACCAAAGAAGAAACGCTCGTACGATTCGCTGCCTACGTTCGTCGTACGCGTTATCGCCCTCAATTTACGTGCCGGACAACGGAAGTATTCCGCGACGTCATTCCCATTCCATCGGCGTCTCGTCCATTTATCACGGAGCATCCCACTTTCTTCCTAGTACATGTTATTTTGAAAATCTCGCGAAACCGCTCGGTTTCGTTCGAGTAACCGCCGATCGTTCCTCTTTATTCCCTTCTACCTTTTTGTTATTCGTTGCAAGAATACGAAGGAGCTTCCCTCGAGTTCGAACACGAATAAACTTCGCGGCATTATTCTCCCGTATTTTATTGAAATTCACGCGATTACTTTGAATCACCTTCGATCAATCGTTATGGAGTGTGCAAAGAAGTGCTTTGATAACAAAACTCTGGCGTTAAACCTGTCAATTTTTTTCATTTTTATTCGTTTCATTTCCTTGAGCTTGGCATAAGGTTTTTCACGCGACAAATATTTATTTCCGTCAAGTACGGCGTTGTGAAATATCTTTCGAAAACTTGTTTCGAAAATCGACTGAAATTTAAATTTTGAATTTTACTTCGTTCCCGTTCCTCTGCTCGAAAGAAACGAGAAACTGACCGCAACGAGGGGACGAAGAAACGCATTTATCGAGGATCTGTAAATCCACTGGCAGTTGTTCGTCCCAGTAAAACGTCCTAGCGCGTAAAAGGGTCGAAAAGTCCTTCTCCGTGAAAATGCGATGATCCTTCTCGCGTTCGCGCCAATGGTCCAATCCGAAATCATCGATTCCGATAATACCGATACGGCATACGGTGCGTGGAAGATGGAATGGGATTGCCTCCATCCTGATAGGATTCGACCGACCGGTCGAAAATTGTTCACGATGTTTCTCGCGATAGGCGATCTCTCGTCCGTCGCTCCTTGGTTCGCAGAAATCGTCTTAAAGCAGAAACGCGTAACCGCAAGAATCCGAGAAGAAACAACCTCTACGCATCATGAAGTCCCACCTGATCGATGAGAATCTAAACAAAAAATGTTATCGTGGAAGTTAATATTTATTTTCCTCTTTCCACGAAAGCGACGAAATACCTGGTAAGAACTACTCGATAGACTTGTCGAAGATCTGGCAATCCAAATTTTGAAAGACGACCTGCCGTAAAAATTCGACGATTCTTTTCGAATTTGCGCGAGCAAAGATTCGAAGTCGTAGATTCCTCGACGAAAACGACCGAAAATGTCTTGATGTTACTCGCGATGACGAAGTCGCATCAAGACGTCCCACGCGACCTGCAACAATCGTGACCATTAAAAATCGTGTACAGTCTAATCTTCCATTTTCTTTTTCCATCTAAACGACGACGCGATACTCTCCAATAGGAATCCTGAAACGCAAATTATCGAGTACGCAGCTCGAGTAGCGTCGAGTATTTTTCATTCTTTTTAGACAAGGCGCTTACAGAAGCTCCAAAATCGTCGATTCCGATAAAAGCGGAATATTATATGGTATTGGACGAAGGAATCTCTAGTCCGACAGGATTCGAGCAGTCGAGTGACTGACCAAAAATATCTCGATGCTTCTTGGCATTGACGACGCCCTTGGGTCGTTAAAGTCGCATCAAGACGTCCCACGCGACCTGCAACAATCGTGAGCATTAAAAATCGTGTACAGTCTAATTTTCCAATTTCTTTTTCCACCTAAACGAACGACGCGATACTCTCCAATTGGAATCCTGAAACGCAAATTATCGAGTACGCAGCTCGAGTATCGTCGAGTATTTTTCATTCTCTTTAGACAAGGCGCTTACAGAAGCTCCAAAATCGTCGATTCCGATAAAAAGTGGAATATTATACGGCGCGTGGAAGATTTCACGTTGCCCCTGACAGGACTGGAGCACTCGAATCACCCGCCGAAAATTTCTCGACGTTCCTCGTTCCCCACCTTCGAAAGTCGAAAAATCCTTCGCGAGCCAGCTCGTCGTTGCTCTCGTATTCCACTCACGTCGACTAACAAGAGGAATCTTTCCGTTCGCCGACAAGAAAATGTATCTCGTCGAGAACGAATTACCTCGAATCTTTCGATACTCGCGTCTTTTCTTGCTTCCTTCTACCTCCGGCATCCCCGCGCTCCTTCGCCACTGTCTCTCCGTCTTTTATATTTCGATGATGCTCACCCGCCTTTCGAGTGCTTCCTTCGCGATCTTATTCCGAGGTAGGGTCGATTCCTGAATACGAAAGCAGAGTACATCACGTTAATTCGTGACTTTAGTCTTCAAATCCGTTCATTGCGGAATTATACGCATCCAATCTCTACGTACGAAGTTATTCCGCGACTGCGACTTTTTTTTCTATATTAAAATAAATGCTTGTCGTTGATACTCGAAAGCGATTTTCTTAAATGATATCACTGCGACAGGTAGACGCGCGTGTACGAATAAACCCCAAACTCCTGGTTTATGTCGCGTGCAGCTTTTGCAGCATTATTACCAAGTTTATACTCGTATAAAAAATTACACGAGTATCGCTTGAATTCGTATCCTTCCGAAATTCAAGACAACTAACAAAATGGAAGACTTTTGAGAAAATCTTCTCTGTTGAAACGCGACTTTGTTATACCATACGAAGGGAGCAAACGTTCACGTGTAAAGAAAATCCGAAATTTCATATGCATCGACCTAATACTTCGAATATTCCACAAAAAAATCTACGCCGACAACGACCGGCTCGAGGCTTAATCTCGAGGCAGATTGTCTCGTACGAAGCCGCTCGAAGGGCTCGAAACGTTAGGAAAGCAGAAAGGGTTAATGCTCGTCGTCGTCGGCGCCGTTTAACTTTCACCGTCGTGTATTTCCCAGAGGGCCGCGCGGCGCGTTTCCGTCGAGCGAGAAAATCGATGGCGGCATGCATAACGCATAAATCTGTCTGGTTGATACATAATCACGAGCTGCCATAAAAGTATAATGTTCGGCGCGTTGTCGCGCCGGCTTCGGCGCTCTTCTCCTGGATATTTTTCCCGTTATACCGGAACCGTCAACGAGCTTAACGAAACAGAATGGAACGAATAGCGAACGACGGCGCGTCGAAGTCTAGCTTCTCTTACGTGCGCACCGTCGATACGGGGGTAAATTCGAAATCGAGTCGCGTTTTACCGAATCTCTCGTATTTTTCGAAACGTCGAGGAACTTTGTCTAAGGAAGCGAAAGAACAAAAAATCAAAGATCGATAATGTATCCTTTCTTCTTTTAATTAGAGGCGGTTTCTCGATGCTGTGCACGTAAAAGAACGTTTATGAGGTTGTTCGAAGGTAAGCAGCTCTTCGAAAGAGACAGCGATTGAACTCGCAACTAAAACGGAAAAAATTGCGACGACTCGTGGACGATCGATAGAGAGGCAAGAGCCGTCGTTTATCGAAATTGGCTCCTCGATCGATGAAATTACACGAAGAATCGTATCGATCGCCGAGAAACCCGTCGAATGGTAAAACTACGAAATTTAGATTCCTTTTGTAGAATATAACTTCTCGTTTTTTCCTACCTGTAAACGACATTACGCGGGAAATATCGATAAATATTTTAAACGAAATAAAGCGAGGGAAAAAATGGAGAGTGTGAAATCAACTGACTAGCCACGAATGATTTATTCCTTTTTTTACAATTTCCCCGATAGTCCGTATTGAT
Organism: Liostenogaster flavolineata; assembly: GCA_025433975.1. Lineage (NCBI taxonomy): Eukaryota > Metazoa > Arthropoda > Insecta > Hymenoptera > Vespidae > Liostenogaster > Liostenogaster flavolineata. The sequence goes on along the minus strand of JAITYT010000873.1, from coordinate 60,141 downwards.
TGACTGATCCGGATTTTCGAGTAACAAATTCAATACTTGTAGCGCTTTGCATAATTGAGGATCGTTCGATACTTTACTGATTATTTCATGGCGAAGCACCGGTCGTAAACCGATTACGAATTACCGTAGAAAATTGCTCCCTGCGTTTCGCTATCGAAACACACGTTTTTAACGTTATCCGCGACGTAAACGTAATGACATTCGGCACTCTCGTCGCAAAAACGACGCGTAAGAATTTCGCACGAGTCGACTCTTTCCGACTAATATAATATGTTCCTCGAAGTTCGTCGAAGTCGATCGAAGACGATACCGCGCGAAACGATATATTATCGACAATGCCGTTAATAATCGTTCGATGTCGCGCACGGACGCCTAACGGCGCTCGAGGCTCCGTATTCGCTCGTTCCACGACGTTTCGACGCTTCGAAACGACCACGATAATCCAGGAAAGAGGAAAAACTCGCTGGGCGAAATTTTGGTCGAGTCGTCGTCGACATAAGCGATCGCGCCGCTTTTTTTCCTTTTCCACGAGCGGCGCATAATCGAAGTAATGAAGAACGAGAGAGGAAAGTTAAAGTGGAATGTTCCACTGGGCGGAAGACTACTCAGTGACGAGTGATCCTTGAGGAAGAGAGCAAGAGGAAAACATTGTTAATTTCCCTTGCAGATTCGAGTGTCTCTCGTTCTCCCCTATCCAACGTCGCCTTGCCCCCTTACCCTCGCCGTTCACCCTCTCTCTCTCTTTCTTCCTTTCTCGACGCCTCTTCGTCCGTCCTACCCGTCATGCAACTACTCGTTTCAGAATGCCGATTAAATTAACGTCGCTCTGTCACGAGGAAACGATTGCTCGAGACGGGGCAAATCGAATTAAAGCAGCCGCGCGATACATTGTAAGGCGACGTGCCCGGCAAATTTTGGTGGCTCTCGAAAGGATTACGGGCGAGCACGGATCACGATCGACGATAACAAACTTCCCGGTGGCTTTTCGTGCCGTCCGTCTCGTCGCGTGACGCTTCGTGCCTCCATATATCGATGGCACGTCCCTCGAAATTCGCGATGGTACCCGACGGCCCCTCGTCGCTCGCGATTTACGCCTCCGATTTCGACCCCTTCCAGAAATAAACGTCCTTCCTCGACTCTACTTATTTTTACGCCTCGATCTCGTGTCCCGAGCGCCTCCACGAACGACTCCGATTGGAAGCGTCGAAACGATCGCTCCCGGCCATCCAAGGCGGAAGAGCGAACTTTCGAAAATCGTTCGAGCTGCAATTTTTGACCTTTTAATTCGGGCAGATAATGAAATCTCTTGAAAATTATTTTATCGCGACGAAAACGACACTCGCCCGAAAGTTCGATGGAATCTCATCGCGCGGTTTTATCGCGCGACCTCCTCGTCTTTACGAGTCCCATCGATGAAAATTAGGGAAGTTTCCTGCCTGATTCGCGTCGTGCCGCGAGGATCGGCGTTACGCTCGATACTCGTGAAGTCGGTACGACGTAAGATCCCCTGACACGAGGAGGAAGACGCCCTTGTCGTCGGCATTGCCTGAGCCACTGACGAGCTACACAATGGGAAACATCCGAGTCTCTCTCGAGATAAATCTATCTGCGCGTTCGAGCACGGCGCTTAGGCAAGATCGCGTTTAACGCGAAGATTTTTACGCGACGTCCGTCGTCTACTATTTTTTCCACGATTTTTCCGTTCGAGTAATAATTTCACCTTTACTTTTTGAATTTTTCTAAATTCGAACGTCAACAAAGCACTCGATCGTGACTCGATTTTATATATTTTTAACATAATCTCCCTAGCTATAATAATCGTTGATAAGTATCAACATCAACGTCGTTAAATAATAATTTTTTTGGCCATTGAATAATCGATCATTTATTTCAGAAGCTAATCGGATTAACGCTGTACTCTAAAATAAATCGCTGCAATGACGCGATTCAAGTGCTCAATGATAACGGTAAATTGTAAATTGTAAAAGTAAAATTATTTCATCGTTTTTCTTCGCTTTTTGATTGATAGAGTTAATCGAAATGTTCTGCGAACGGCTCGATTGTCAAATTTTATTCGTTCCTCGGTGGATAATACGATTTTTCCCGAAAATCGAAAGAAATTAGCATCTCGACTACCTCGATGATTAGTTTTCCCGACGCGGAATCCTTGCAAAATGTTAGAAAATTATCTAAAGCGTCGACGATGGAGTTAAAATCGTGGAATGGAAGGCAAACGCATCGTTTCGAAATCTCGCGCAAGAAGTCTCTTAGAAGCTGTAACTTGGACAGCCTAGCGATCATAAAGTCATTTCGTCTATGAATATTCCAAGGTGTATTTTACGAGTCTACGATAGACTGACGCGTGTCTCGATATCCGATTTTCCGAATCAGAGAACCGTAAAAATCCACGGTAGGAATAAAATCGATAAACAGACGGAAGAAGAGAACGAAAAGGAACAGCCTGACGACGTAGTTCGATATGAAATCCGTCCCCGTACGAATGGAGAGTCTAAATAACAATCGAAATCGAGCGCGCGAAGGCGTACGCTTCGCGTACTCGTCGAAATTTATTCGCGACCCGTCGTTAAATCCGGCATGAAAGGAATCAGGAACGCCGTAAAAATGATCACTCGACGAGCGTAATCCCGCCATCGATTCTTCAAATATTTAATCTAGCGTCGTAAGATTCCTCGGAGTCGCTCCGCGATGGATGCCACGTATCTTTAACACCGGTAATTCGATTTCGACGAGTAACTCATCTGCATGTCGAATAACAGAGAATTTTAAAGCCGTCCCGGGACGACGATCATTTTAATGACGTATCGGCGACGCGAATATCCATACGAAATAATACCCACGTACGAGCGAACGAGCGAGTATCGTCGTTTCGAAGAACCTGTTCTTCAGATTTTCATTAAGGTCCGTGCTAGCTCGTAATTCCACGACTATCACGATCTCATCCGACCAGCATCCCTTCGTACCGACAACGACGACGACGACGACGACGACTCAATTACTCATAGATCCGACGTGGGCATAATTAAGAGGCCGTCGTACTCGAGGCGTCCTTTAACGAGGCGCACCGTTAAAACCGGAAGCCTTTCGGAAGTACGACCGGAAGGTCGACGCGACGCGTCTACGCCGCCTGGAAAACACGACGGCGCTTCCAAGGACGCACGAGTGCGCGCGCGAGGGTTACGTGGGCGTCGAAGCGTCAGGGGATTCCCCCGATGCGTCTGATGATCATTTTATATTAGCCAAGGGGAATCTGCATGACAATGGGTAGCTTCATTGTGTGATAAGCGCTTCACGCCGCGCAACCCCATCCATATGTTAATATTCTCTCGTGCTCATAGGAGACGGGCAACTCGTGAAAGTGAATTATGTGCGCACGAAAATGCGCTTCGACGCTCTCTCTCTCTCTCTCTCTCTCTCGGGCGCCCTTCCTACTGCCTTTCCGCCCTTCTCGCTCCCCTCCCTTGTCAGTGATCCTTTCCGTCTGTCGGTCGCACACACCTCCGAATCGCGAGACATTTTTATTTACGATCGTACGGGCGACTCGCGAATCCCGCGTTTTCATGCAAATTGCGCCAAGAACAGGAACCTCGACGTGAAAATACGATCGTTCGGTTCTCCCGCAATTATAACGGCGCGTGAGCTAACGCCGCCGAAAGAAAAACTCGAGAGGCTTCTTGCTGCCTTTCTTTTGGCCTCGATTTCGTTCGTATTCCTCGAGATTATGTAAACGAGGCTATTCTCTTGGAACGCGGACTTCGTCGAGAAAAATCGCGAGATTTATCGATGTCGAATCGAGTCGCGATAAAATCTGCGACGATTTTTCGTCCATGATTATTCGCACTTTTTACGTCGCGAGTGTTTCACATCGACGTTGATCTTGATCACTGTGAAACACGATTTTCTAACTCGATAGTTCGCGGATGCGAATCACCGGCTACGTCGTAACAATGTGATAAATGAAATTCGCAATTAGCCGGTGTATTAATCATTAATGACGTTTGTAATTAATAGTTGTCTGTCGGTGAAAGCTCGAGCATCTCGCGATCTGGCGATCCCTCGTCGTCTTACCGTCCTTCGAAGACATCGTCGAAAAATTCGTGCGTAAAACCCGCGTATTTTGCCTGTTGGAAATGAATTTAATAAAAAGTAATATCTCAATTCTCTTTTTATAACACTCGTTTATTTTATGGCTCGTCTTGTCGGTTTAGAAAAGTAGCTGGAAGCGTGGCGAGTTCCTGGCAGAAAAGGGCATCCTGATGCCATTTGAAAGCAAAGGACAGCTTCGAGAAGTAACTCGGTATTATTTCATTTGAAACAATCCAGCATCCACATTTTTCATAAACGCAGGTGTTATTTTTTTTAAACATTTGTTAAAATTATCATCGTTCCGAAAGCGCATAGGAAGTTAAAATCGATTTCAGGACGAAAGGTCGAAAAAATTTAATCAGCATTCTCAGCGACGAGAATATTTGTTCAGAAAAACGTCGAGACACGGCTATCGGCCGTAAACACGACGAAAGAGCGCGGTAGACGCAGCAATCGTCCGACGAATCCGACATTTCCATGGAAATGTATTTCCAATCGATCTGTCGTCGAAGTAATGGATCGCGCAATAAATCCATTAGCAGCCTCGGACCGATTCATTTTTCTCGAACGAGAGTCCGATTCCGGAGTAAGTTTCAAAAGTATATAGCGTTTATCACCTTTCACGGCAAACTCGATAATTATTTCGAATTTATACGCGTCGATAGGGACGCGACACTGCGGATTTGACCGAGGAGTTCTCTCCACGGTATACCGATCCAAGGTACAATCGTTAAGCGACGCCTCCGTTTTATATTTATTTATTTCTCTCGAATCGTTCGTTCGTATCGCGTTAAAAGGTCGAGCAATAGTATTATCCAATTTCAAAGAGATTAATTATAAAATCCCATCGTTACGCCGAAGAAATTTAATTAACACGTTTATCTCGATTATTAAATCCGATCGAACGGAAAACGGTAGGAAACAATGCGCATCGCGAGGAAAAACAACATCTCGGAACGACGTTGAAATAAAATAATTCCAACGGACGCGTAAACCTGCTCGAGCTGCGCAAAAGTATTCGAAAGTTTAATTTAGTCTAGGTAAAAATCTACCCTTTGACGCGTCACGCGATACGAAT
>JAITYT010000873.1:28126-45448 GCA_025433975.1 Liostenogaster flavolineata | reverse complement strand
CTCTCTCTCTCTCTCTCTCTCTCTCTCGCGACCACGAGGAAAGTCGAAGCCGCGAGAGGACTACTCGAACAGGGAGGATTTCAAACATTAAACTGCCAGACGTCGCGACGCGACAATTTTTCAAATCGATTCGCGGCCAGGCGAAGCTCTACCGCTAAAAACCGGAGAAATACGAGGGAAACGCGTCGTATCGTCGTCGAGGGTACGTCACAGTCGGTACGTTACAAATTTTCGTCGTTTCGCGGCTGAAAAGGTTCGTTTCGACGAGCGCCGAGTACGATGACGATATTGTCGAAAAATTAATGTTACTCTTGCGTTGCAGCCTCCCTCGCTATTTTTCACGTCTTCCTCCTCTTTCTTCTTCTCTCTTTCCAGGAAAAAAAGGGAGAGCAAACGAGTAAGAGAGAGAGAGAGAGAGTCGATCGTACCGATAGAACGACGCGAAGAACGAGGAGAGACAAAGGCAACGAACTTACCAGGAGGAAAACAAGAGGAAATGCCGCGTCGGTCGTATAAAAGTAAAAACTTTAGGCCGCGTAGATGCGCAACGCGTTAAATAATGAAAGTTTTATAGCGAGCGGCTCGTCTACCGTCGCTGAGGGACAGACACCCGGACGGACGGACGAGATACCCGCGGTGTTTTCATCGAATGAAGTGGAACCGTCTAGACGCATTCAACGCTTTGGATGCACGCAGCAAACGCCTTTACCGTACTCTTGCAATTTCACTGCGACGTAACGCATCCCAACGCGCAACCGAGTCTTTCTCCTTTCACGGCTCGCTTTCTATTTTCTCTATGTTTTCCTCCGTCTTCCCCCTCCCTCCCCCTCCTCCCCCGCCTTCTTCCTACCTTCCTTGCTTCCTTGCTTTATCTCCTTTACCTTTTCCTTCTTCGCGGTATTCCCCTTTTTTCTACGCTCGCTTTACCCTCGCCGCCGCGGTGGGCCACCCTCGCTTCCCGCGCCTTTTTCCAAAGCATTCCCGTGATTTCTTTCCTTTCTTCCGCTCTTTCTCTCCTTCTTCCTCGGCCGTCGTCTTCGCCATCGCCTTCGTCCTTTTTCACCGCTGCAGAGAAGCGCGTTGCACTCGAAAGCGGTTACGAGAGGCGTCTAAAATGGAAGAAACGTTGAAAACGCATCGTTCGATACGTGCCGCGGCGCGTTCCTACGCTTGGAATGTTTTCTATCGCGCGGTCTCGCGTCGAAAACGGTTCCACGTTATTAAAATCGACGGGCCACCGAACGCGACGACCAAGACCCGAAGAGGAAGGGCGCTCGTTAAACGGCAGAATTAATCTCCAAAAATACCTTTGTGCATCAAAGACGACAAAGTTTCGTTCAGAAAAAAAAAAAGAAAAGACCGAGCGACTGGACGGTTTTTGGCTAATTAAGAGGAGATCAAAACTCAAAATACACAGAAAAGGATAATAAACGAAGCGGTGATAAAGCTAATCTGGACCTATGGAGTAGTACCCCTTTGGAGTAGAGCTGGAAAAAGCAACATCAAAAAAAAAAGACAAAGCGCTATTTTCAAAGTAAATCGTCCAAAATACTTAGGAAGATTAATCAGTGTCATATTTAATCTTTACTCGACGTCATATGGATGACGTTAAAGGGCACTGTGCAGCCCACCCGCGGAGGAAACTACCGTTAAATTAAAATTAAAGAAAAATTAACGAATTGGCACTGGGATCAATGCGCGTCTAACGGAAGTAAAAATAGAACGATTTTTACTCGATATTTCGAGCGACGATTCCGATCGTTCCACCAACTTGGAAAGAAGTTTATCCTCGACGAAAGGGCTACTCCTGTTTGCCAGAGACGAACAAAAGTTTCCGACGGACGACAGTAGCGCAGGAAATCGAATCCCATAAGAAAGATAAATTTACTTTTCTTCCTTAATTGTCTTACGAAAGCACGCGGCAAAGAATTAACGTCGATTTCTGTCGTGGCAGACAGGACGGATGGCTTCGATCGCGAGTTCGCGCGAACACGCAAGGGTGACTGGCGACGATCGCTTCGTAGATGATCGGGAAAGGCGAACGGAAGGGCGGGAGAACGACGAAGGGATCGAATGAATTTCGCGGTCGCTGATCTGGTTAGGGTCGCCTAGGTTCCATCTACCTGCCGAGCGATTCGCGAGCGACCATTATCGTTTGCAAATTTTCTGGCTCCGACTGCGTGGAAACTGCTCTCTGTCGTTTGACGACACAGCGGCTCGTCACCGCAGTCGCGTGCGGTCGATGCCACGGCGAGGGTTAAACTTCGCTTAATGTACTCTCGTTCTCTCCCTTTCCCCTTCTCTCCGTTGCGAGGAAATAAATTGGTTTGTAGGTGGATTATCTTCCTTTCATCGTGACCATGGAAGGAGGAAAAGCGACATTTCTTCCTCCTCCGACGAACTCTACTCGAAAAAGTTATAGCGAAGCAACGAAATGAAATATTTATTTATATGGTATTTTTCGTTCGTACCGATGTTAAATATTTGTTTCCGTTCTCGCGTACGTTCTACGTTACATTCGATCACGCGCTCTGATTATCGCGACTCTAATTAAAATTGACTAGAAGCGTGACACACGGTTCTCCAAAATTGCCGGCCCTTCCGGCGTCACGTGCGCCAACGACACTGCGAACGATTCTATGTTCAGCTTTTAACGTAACGCGTAATAGCGTATGCGCTATTAATAACGAGAAACGATACGAAAAAGGTAACAAATTGTTACGTGTATCGTACTGGATAGTATGTGTCGTGATTGAAAATAAAATGCTCGGAAAAATGACCAAAACGAGAGGAATTCGAAATTGTGTCGTAAAACTTTTTTGCTATGAAATAACTAAAAAGAATAGGTAGGAACTTGGATAGTGAGTCGCTAGGAACGAATATCGGAAAATTGTAGAAACTGTAATCATTAATTTAAAGAGCCGAAACGTGTCTTATCCGACGTAATCTCATCATCGCCTTCACGCCTTTCTAAAGTAGAACAATTTTTTTCAACATCGATCTTACTCGTGTCAGGTCGAAGTACGAGTAACGAAATATTACAAATTAATATTGAGAAACATATTCTACCTAACTTAATTTTCCAAGTGCGAAGGCAAGTTACTCTACGTATCTCTTTATAGCCGTTTTTAACGCTAGAAACATTTTTCTTCGACTATTATCTAACTACATTCAATTAAACACACTTTTATGACTTCCAATTATTTCTACCCAATACTTAATAATTTACGTAACAAGAAAAAATATTTCTGGCTTTTACTATTTTCAAATAATTTTCGAAGCCATCAATAGCGTCATACGCAACTACGACTTTTCTCTTTGGATCAGATCGTTAAGTTGTCGCTTCTAATTCAACGAATGAATGAGGTTCGTAACGAACGACCTAGAGAAAATTTATAGCGAACGATTCAAGTCGCCTGTAGTTGCCAAGAGATTAAACGCGGCTCGTTTGGTAAACGACACAACTTTGTATTTTATACTCGAGGCCACGAATATCGTTTTTTTATTTTTATTTTCGGAAGCGCGACGAACGACGTGAACACTTTTTAGAATAAAGATCGACTTAAGCACTATCAAAATGGCAACTATGAGAATTCATCTTTGTGGATTAGGAATATTCTTCGACGGAAGGATGCGCTTCGATGAAACATATTTTACAACGCCAAAACCGTTGGCAGCGATCGCGTACGCCTTAGATTCGTTAAAATAATGAAGAGTCTATCGGCTTCGAAAGATTTTTCGCGAGCGAATTAGCCGAGAGCCACGACATACCTCGCGAAGAAACACGAAGAATACCGGAACGAACGCCTCGTGTCGTTCCGAGGCGATAAACTTGTCCCGCATCTAGCGAACCGTGGCAAGATCGTAACCACGGTCATGGAAAACCCATGAGCATTGTAAAGGCAAATGCAAACGTCGAGTCCGTTGAAAGAGGGAAAGATAGAGGGAAGAAGGGAGGGAGAGGAAGAAGAAGGGGACGGAGGAGAAGGGAGAAAACTGCTTCCAGTGGACGCGAGTCACGTTTATCATTCTGGTTTAAGTTTGGACATTCGGCTTTAGGTTTTGCCTTTAATTACGTGTCATGCTTTTTGATTCATTACGTGGCATAACTTCTCACTGCTATCCGCGTGAACGCATCCTACCAGCGAGAAATTACGTGACCTACTAACGCGATCGATCCTTTACGAAGGACAAGTCTCGCCATGAGAATTTTACTTCGATTCGATCCGATCGTTAATTAATCGTTCGAATCGCTGCACCACTGCGATACCGAGAGCAAAGTCCCGTAGATTTCCTTGCCGTTCTACTTTCCACGAAGCTTACTTTACTCGTAAAAGACTTTCGATCTTTCCTTTGAGCGGATGAATTTGTTTCTCCGCAGCGCGATCGAATGATCGATTTTAAAAATCATGGAAAACTATAAGCACTGTCCTGCAAGTGTCTTTAACCCTTCGACGCTTCGAGGAATTAAATGTTTTCAAAAACGAGTTATTTTTCGACTTACAAATAAAATTAACTTCTTTTCTATTTATTCTTTAGATATTTCTCTTAAAAGATATCGTTTTGCCATTTGGAACACATATTCAAACTTCAAATCTCCTCTGGCAGGGTTAAAATCCACTTAAATGTCCTCCGGGCTCGAGGGATTAATTCGTGAAATTCCGATGGGTATGGGTTTGTTTCTCTGCGGCGCTATCAAAGAACTGATTTTAACCTTTTCGCTACAACGGATAATTATAGTCCGCCACAAAAATGAATCCGTGTTTCGAAAAGTTTCATACAGAATATTATTATTAACGATTCATTGTTCAACATTATGTTATAATTATAATTACTATTTTCATTTTACAGGCAAAATTGACAAAAGACTCGACTATGATTAAAAATCCATAGAAAACACGAGGTACTCGTTCGTTTCTCGAGCGTTCGTAGCGTATTTAATTCTAATATCCTTCCGTGAAATCGATCGATTGACAATTCCCTTCGTAAAAGTAAAAGCGTGAAATCACGAGATTTGGTCGTAACCACCGACGTTGACGTAAAAAAAAAGAAGATATTCGACTCGCATCGACGGTTTTACGACTCGATGCCGAAGGATCGAGCGTTAAGCCGCATCGATCGCCCTCGTCGATCGATCGATCGAGTTTCCAGCTTCTCCTTCCTCTCCGTAAGAAGAACGTATGCAAAAAAGGGACTTCTACGACGACGACGACGACGACAAGCCGGTTAGCGCTTTTCGGTCTAAAGGAGGTGCGAGGGAATTTGCATACTCGTCTTCTCGTCTTCCCCGACCGGTCGTCGATCGCGCGCTCTCGATCCTCGCGTAAATACATAGGACGCAGGAAATCGTGGCCGAGAGGCTGCCAGAAGAGGCTAGACGAAGAATAAAGCAGCTGCGACCTTCGAGCAAACTACGTTCCTCCGAGCGATTCTCATTTTTTGCACGTGGTGCGTCGCACCTACGGAATTTTCCAGGGGTTACCGATGCTCGTTCCTAAGTCGAAGTCGTTTCTCGACTCGGTAAATCGAATCCGTGCTGCAAATATTTTCCAGGAAACTCGAAAATTTATCGAAGCTCGTAATGCGAGCCTCCGTAACAAGGATCGATCGATTCTGATCGACAGTTCGCTCGGCTTGAAAAGTCCTACGGCTTGGCCCTTGTTGCGAATAATTCCAGCTCTCCTCGAATTTGAATATTATATCTGGCATTGTCAGACGGCCTCGCGCCCATCGGTGGAAGCATCGTAAATTAGGACAAAGCGTTGAAAGTTGCCGCTCTGGCTCGGGTCGCCGGTTATGCAAAATTCAGCAAACAGGGTGGATTAATTAATTCTTTTTCCTGTTGCGATGGTGGTACCGCACCACACCGGTGTAGTTTATACCGTCGCGTCGGTCCGGTCGTAGCCCAGCGACGAAAGGCGGCCAGGAGAACTAGAGTCAAAGAGAGGAAGCGAGAGAGAGAGAGAGAGCGAGCGAGCGATGAAAAGAGAAAATGACAAAGAAAGACGAAGAGAGCACGAGCACGCAGGATAGAACAGAACCTAGATGGAAGAAAGAAAAGGGAGTAAAAGTGAAAAGGCTAGACGGAGAAAGAGAGACGGATAGAAGAGGAGACCGAGTAAAGGAGCGAGAGAATGCAAGCGTCACTGCGGAGATCCGAGTGCGCGTGTGCTCTGCCACTGTTAGAAACGACGACGACCAACAGCACCAACAGCAACAGCATCAGCGGCAGCGCATTTGCGCACGTCCACTAATTTAAATTGCCGTTTCGCTCTCAAGTAGTCCTCGGAGTAATCAAGCTACAGTCGGAACGGACGAGAAAGCCCGTCCCTGGACGGATCTAGTCGTCTACGGTCTCGTTCCTTCCTCTTCTTATTCCTCTTATTCTTCTTCTTCTTCTACGTCGCCGTCGTCGTCGTGGTCGTCATCGTCTCTGTTCACGACGACAACGGCGTCCCCCGCGACCGAATCGCGATCCTCTCCATTGTTCCTCGCCGGAATGGAAAGTTCATGGAGGATCGAGGAACGATTTTATCCGCGTTGTACGCGTGCAAACGTCTCGAGTTCTAGGAAAACTCGCGTTCGTTTCTGCGAGCTCGATCGACTCGAGATTTCTACGCTTCTGTCCTCTCGTTTCGTAATTGTATCGGTCTTTCTCCTTTTCTATCGCACGGTCATTACGTCACTTTGTGTTAGATTTTTCAGCCATTTTCCGTGACTCTTTTTTTTCTTTTTCTTTTTTTCGTCAAATCGTCGAGCAGAGTTTCTCGAAAAATTACTTTCGACCATCGAGGGTTTCTCGTTCCCGGTCGTTTTCCTCTTCTCTCGTATCGATTTCGAACGGCTTCTCCGAGTTCCTTGGCTTTCTCGCGACTTCTCCTCTCGCGGCACCGCCAAAAACGATTTTCCACGCTTTGATAGACGCTCGCGAAGTTCCAAGGCAACTTCTCCCCGTTTTTGACGGCAACCTCTCGCAGCGTTTCTTGAATTACGTGCGTCCACCCGCCTCTCTCGATGATCGAAGGATAACGTCGCGCTGCATCGTCACCCGGCTTCTCACCGTGCAGCGAGACTTTCCAACCACCACCGTGTCTTTCACGGACTTTCAGAAAATCTCTGGAGGTTATCGATCCTGCGCACGGTAGCTCGGATACGCGCGAATACGCCGCAGTCGCCTCGCGAATTCTCCAAAGAAACGCGCTCGATCCTCCTCCTCCTCCTCCTTCAGCTCCTTCTTCTTTCAGCGACGCGTAAGATTCTCTCCAATGAATCTTTTTTGGCGACGCGACGCGCTTCTTAACCGCGATGTCGTGACGCCTCGAGAAACTTACGACCTTTTTTTCATCTTTTCTCTTCCATTGCCAGCAAGATTTACGCAGCAGGACGCTCGATTAATGGACGGGGGAGGCTTTTACGAAATTACGATCGACTTCTTTAGGCCAGCAGAGTTTTCTCGAATAATCTCGTTCGACTGAACTTTAAGTTGCTCGCGCTCCAAGCACCTTCCGACTAGAACTCGACGGTCGGTTTTTCACGCACACCATGAAGATCAAATTTATCTTAACGCATTGCGGTTCGAGCGCTCGTACTCGCGTTTGTTTTGTCGTAATCAAACAAATACCGCGAGCGCAAACTCGCGTGCGTCTCGTTAAATTCGTCCAATACGATACCTCTTACAATATACGAGGTTGTACCACCACGAGAGTTGGCAACGCAAAAATAAGATTATTACTTCCCCGTAGACTTAGATAAAAAATAAACGATAAAAATTGAAACACGTTCCCATTCCATTACCTACCGATGGTAGGAAGATTTTAAAAACTGTTTTAATTTTTCGAGGGAATAACGGCGGACCGTAACGCGTTAAGGTAAACGCGCGACTGTAATACGTAATAAGATATTTTCGGTTCGTAAATTTTACGAGGCGTTGTCCGTAGTCTCGTTACTCCCGCGTAACGTTACGATTTTAGGATGAACTGCACATTCAAAGCTCGCGATAGTAGCCACCACAAAGCCACGATCCCGCGGGATTAACCCTTTCGGCGCAGCTGAACTATCCGACGTGCTCTCGATTATATTATTTTCTCCTTTTTCTTTCTGAACGCGCGCACCGCGCCTCATAGGCATATTATACTACCTGCGAGAGCGTAAAAATTACTGTAACGCGACGGGTATTCGTATATATGAAACGTTGGACGTTTAAAAATTCTTTGGAAGGAAGTACGCGAAGAACGCTAATGAGTGCACTCGTGCTCCACTGAGGGAAAAAGAGAGACGGAGGTAGAGAAAATTCGACGGTCGCTCGGCCAAGCGTTCGCTCCACCGACAGCATTAACCTCTTAACTGTTTTCCGCCGTAATTTTCCCCGCCACTGGTCCCTACGTCGTCCTTACGATGTTCACTTTCGATGCCGATATTTCGTCCTTTGGAATCGTTCGTTGCGCAAATCCTCGACCACACTGAAATACCACCGATCAACGAGACAAATTTAATCTATATCGCACGAAAGTGATCTCAATTTTTAATACGAAGAACGAACTTTAATCTATTATAAATTTGCCATTTTATTCGAAGACCTTTTGCCACCTTTCTAGCAACTTCGTGATTCGTAATCATAACACTGACGGAAGTAATTAAAAGAAACATCACCATCTATTTATGAATGTGAAATTGCTTTCTTATCGGTCCAATATTCTCCACGTGTTATCCACTTGCTCGATCAAATAAGTTTCCGTCGTTTGACAAAAGTTGGCGTCATTATCGTAAGCTTGAACATCTGTCAACGACTAAACCTCGAAGTATTAGTGAATTTTTATCAATATAATATATTCTTTTCTGTGCGAAAATGTCAAGTTGTGATCCGAATAAGCGTCGTTTGCGAGAACTTTTCATTTACTTCTTCGATTTGAAAAAATCTGCAGGAGGTTGCCCTAAGTGAGAGAAGTTGTCGTGAGTGGTTTGAAGTGAGTTTAAGAACGACGAATTTGACATCGATGGCCAAGAACTTGTAAGACGTTCTTGACGCGTACGTCCGCTCTAAACGTTGGCTCGAGGATCAACGAGGCGATTGAGATCGTTCGGGACGAATACGCCCGTACTGCGCGCGAGTCCTTGTTCGTCGGGCCATAAGCGATACGCGAAACGATCGTTCGAAGGTTGTAAAGGACGTTAGACGATCCATTCAGCCGGAAGGAGCGTGTAATCTACGACGAAGTGCGGGGCAAAGATAATATTTTCCAATCGATGGATCCCCTTCTCTTATCTCGAAAAGACCAGACAACGGATCACGAGGCGACTCTCCTGCGTTGCTCCTCGTTGAATGTGCAACGTCCATACGGAGACCTATTCTTTCTCCCGGTAGCTGCTCCTGACGTCTCGAGGATCTCTATGTATATCTCTGACAGGTCCATACATCTTTCGCCCGTTTAGACGACTACCGTGGAATACGTTATGTTTCGCGCGACGTTTCCTTCGATGCGCTTGCTTTTCGCTTCATCGAAGTCGACCTGAGACGAGTTACATCCCTTTAAGTAGAAAAGATGCGCTTTTCATCGTCATTCGATCCCTATGTAAGATTCGGTGATTAGGTGAATGCTGTTTCTAGTCAGTTTTTATGCGAAAAGAAAAATTCCAAGGCTAAACTTTCTCGGTGTACAAGAAACTTTGACTTTTTTTTATCAAACATTTATCTCGCTTTCATTAAATACCAAATTTATATTAATACAATATAATAGATTATATCTATCTGCATCGGAAGGTATTTGTGACTCGATTTAATTTGTATTAGGCATATTTTAAAGTTCTGTCCGTTTTTCAATACATTTTCGATACATCAATTAATATAAATCGAACAATATAATTTCCATCGTCTAACCATTTCTTTACTTTTATATCGAGCACATACGTAGGAATTCGATGGTCCAAAAAGTCAACATTCAAACTTGAGATGGCATTATTTAACTAGACTTTCCAATATAAATAATACAAATAAATAAATATATATAGATGTATGTCATATGCTCTTTGATGGAGACACGAGTTTGAATTCGCTAGCTGTGATACTGTGTGTTTGTGTCTATCCGTGAACTAAGGCATCTCCTAGCTTTCCGGAGAGTCACCTTCACAATGGTAGAAAAGGACAAAACATTGATCGATGCTGTCTAGCCTATGTTAAAATAACGAACCACGACAATAATACATCGCACCAACAATCCATGGTGACCGCCTCGATATCTTTCTCATGCATAAACATCAACAGTCAACGCCGGAGATGGCGGTAGTTTTTCCGATCGTTCGAGAAGTTTGCTAGCAGTGTCTCCGCGACCGCCACAGCGAGAATTACCACGTCTAATAAATTCTCTGCTATCTACGTCAAAAATCCAAACGCGCGACGCCGTCTCTCCTTCTCTTGCAGGTCTGTTGAACGCGCACGAAAGCGAGTATCGAACGAAGAAAGATCTTGGACTCGAAATCAGCCTGGAACGCGTGGAACTGTTGAAAGACGTGGATCGAGGATGTCGAATCGACTCGCGGAAAGCAACGAGCAATGAGAGACGGCAGGATGATAAAGGGGGATAAAGAGATACGAGGCAGATTGCGACAGAAAGAGAAAGAGGACGGTTTAATATCTCGGAAGTACGAAGCCACCGAAAGGAACAAATTGGAAAGCGGAAGAAGGAGAGGATACGAAAACGCCGTGGGCGTGAAAGCGCGCCGTCGTCGTTGTAACGACGCCTCGAGCGTGGGATGGCCTCAAGGAGGAGGGGAGGGGAGAAGGACGTGCGCCAGGGAGCGAGTGTAACGAGAGTGACAGGGCGAGAACAATGTCATTGTCTGGTATGTCGTAACATAAAGAGAAAGCCACGCGGGACGGGTTACGGAAAAAGAAGGGAACGCGCGAGAGATGGTTTAGCCGGTGGATGGATATTGCGCGTAGGTAATGTTGCGAATAAAAACCCCTTACTTTCGCGCAGGACTTTCCTTCGGCCTGCGATCGGTGTTAGAGAACGCACACGCGTACGCGTCGTCCGCGCTCGCACACATTCGAACGTTTGCCGGTACGAGTGCGAGCGAATGGTTACGATACAACGCATACGCGTTTACGTCGCTTGAACTCGCAGACATTTAAGTGTTCGTTAGCACGCTTGCGGACGAATAGTCGCGATAGAACGCGCACACGTACACGTCGTCTGCTCTCGCGTGTATTTAAGTGCTTGTCAGTACGAGTGAAAAGGAATAGTCGCTATAGAACGCACACAGGTACACCTTGCTTACACTCGACGCACTTACGTGCTCATTAACGTGCGTTCGTACGGACTGAGGCTTGCATCTACTACTTCACGTTACACAAGCGCGTATACTCGTGTCTTTATACGTCTGCGCTGGTACGACTGTTTTTCCTCGAAACGTAATTATATGCGCGGACCTTTCCTTCCTACCTCTCGTACCTAACCGTTTCTTCTTGTTTTTTCGTTTCTTCGCGTTTGCAAGAATAACACCGCGTCTTCGAACGTTAATTAAACGCACACTTTGAAAGCGCGTCGATTTACGCGACTACGACATTTTCTCTCGTTCGAGGAATTTCGGTAGGAAAAACGTGCGTTCCTATAAGCACCACGACGATACGTATGAAATATTAAAGAGGGCGGGACAACATCTCGAGATAAGCGAAAGTCAAATACGGCTTTGTTCCTCCTCGTGAAAATCTCCATGGGCTGGCTTAAGTAGATTATGGCCTGTGTGCTCGGACGCTGTTTTTTTTCAAAACACGCCGAACTTAATTGTATCGTAAGGAATTTTTCACGAGCGCTTATCTCGTATCGCGCTAAAACACCGATATATGTACCTCTTTCGTGGACTGAAGTTAACATTGCAAAAAGATTGGTAAAGAATAGGAAGAACAACGCGATGAGAGAAGGAAAAGGAGAAAGAAAACGCTCTAGAGGGGAAGAATAATTTCTGTTAGTCGAGTAAATACCACGGATGCATAAATTCGTCGATTGCGTAAAAACATCTATTCTTTCCGCCGTGTTTGTAAAACTTTAAACGACGTATTTTTATACGTTGTACGTTATACCGTGTTTCAACGCTTGCGAAATCCTTTGTTCTGAATGTCGAGAAATTCGTTTTCGTATCTCGAGTCAAGAGAGTGTAAGTATGAAAGAAAATTTTTTTCATTTTCTCGTCCTTTGTTACTAAATATTTCCACAAAGTTCTTTAATTATCGCGTGCAAGAGGCGCGAACTTTCAAAATCATCTTAGACAAAATCTCACACAAAGTAGTCGCTTTACGATTCTCGAGATATAATACCAACGATATTTTTGCAACAGATTTAACTCAAATTACCAAGGCGTAACGTATAACTAACCTTCGATAGTATCGATATCAAACTCTATTACAAGATTTAACGAACGGGCAAATAATGTAACAAAGGAAACAAAAAACTTCGAACAAGAAGTTAACTCCAAATAACAATTAACGTTCGTTATCGTGCAGCATATGACTCGAGCCTCTATAATCGCGAAAAAAAGCATGATATTCCCGAGTAATCGATAGTACAACGACGTCGACGACGACGAAAAGAACCAGAAAGAAAGAGTACGAGCGCGCGTGTGCGTGTTCGTGTGTTTAAAAGAAAAAAGAAGAGATAGAAAGAAAGAAAGAAAGAAAGAGCCGAACTCGTCGTTATATCGGGCGCGCAATTCGAAGCTAGGAAAACCGCTAAGTAAAATAAAATTAAGGTAAGCTGGCGTAAGAAAGAAGGATAGCTGTAATCGTTCGGCCACCACCACCGATATCCCTCTTCGAGCATTCCCCCTCGCCAAAGGCAATTCTCGAAACGAGATCGAAGAACGATTATCGCTCGACCGTCGAGAAGTCGGCGTATTGGAAAAAGACGCGGAATAAAGGAAGGACGCAGAAGGAAGTAATTTAGAGTCTTTGAGTAGATATTACGTACTTCTGCAAACAAAGAGTATCTCTTAGTGCGCGTGCGCGAATGCCCGCGGCAACGCTACTCGTAAGTTGAATCGAGCGGTACGTATTGTGTTCCGACGTAATATAATGCTGTATTATTAAAACTGTTAAACCAGAATGGCTTGCAAAATGCAGCACGCTACATTTATGCGCGATTAAGCAACCTCGCCGTAACTTCCCGCGGCTTTGTGATAAAAGTGGTGCTTCTTTCGTAACGCTTCTCGCCAGTTACGATGATAACCGTAATAAATGTACCCGCGCGATTTCTCGGAGAAATTTATAAATTCCCTAGACGAAATCGTCCATTGCCGCGATGAAAACGTAAGGAAGTGTTTTCACGTCGGTGAACTAATGCGTTCGCGCTAAATTAATAAATGGAATAGTCCATTAAGTCCTTCTCCTGTAGCCGGTTAAACGTTCGGCTTTGCTCCGCGCCGTGGCGGACGCGTTTCGACCAATTTCTTATCTAACCACCCCGTACCGACCCAGCGATTTTACGCGAACGCCGTATATGATAGGACGCCGGTGAAAAGGCGCGACTATCGAGTAAAAATCACTTCGAAAGGATTTTACCGTTGACGGAAAATTCGCGAGACAGAAAACCGCCGGGTTTTTCCGCGCGTCGTAACCACCGCGTGGAGACTCGATGCTCGCGAAACGATACGAAATTTAAGTTTTCGCGATTCGCGAGATACGCGCAAACTCATCCAACAAGAAAATCGTCGAGACGATGAAATACGGTCCTCTCTTCCAGAAACTTCTTTCCAATCCGCTTCGAATCGCGATACGTCTCTCCCCTCTCGGACATCGTAACTTCCTTTTTCCTCGTAACGTCAATTCCAAAAGTTGTCCGGAGGCACAATAACGTATCATCGACCAACCGGATCAATTTCTGCGCGAAACGAGACGAAGTAGGCGACGCGAAAATTCGATGGAAAAAGAAAAAATGCTCGACGCTGAACGAACGAGGGAAGAAGAAACGAAAAGCGTCGTAAGAATGGGTAGAAGAAGGCGAGAAGAAAGAAAGACGGACGGAGGGTGAAAAGGACGAACGACATCCAGTGGTGGCAAACGAAACCGCGAAAGCGTGACTGCGAAACAGCGACGTGACCTTTTAACAGTGACGGCGTTGGCAAGGAAGGAAGGAAGGAAAGACGACGTCGTCCTCGTGGTCGTTGTCACGGACATTGGAGGTGTCGACTAGGAAGGATGGAAGGACGAAGACGAAAGAACGTTGGACCGAGCGCAAGAAAGACGAAGGAAAGGTGGCTCGTCCTGTCGGTTATTGCGCATCGACGCAAACAAAAAGCCAGCACCCTGCGTCAGGATGCTGTCCGCCGTTTTACTGGCTGCCTGAGTACGAGGACGAGGGGTGACGTCTTCCGCCGAGCGACGACCCCTCGTCTTCCAACGTCGCTCGAGATGAACGCCGCTATCTCTCCCGCAAAACATATAAACTTGGACAACGGGACGCAAGAAACTTAATTCACTGGAAAATACACAACGGATGGAGGTCCCTTCGACGAAGGCCTGGCCACGGCGTTACGTTGAACGCCTCCGGCCCAATGGCGACGTAAACGATTTCGGCGATGGTCGTTCGCGTCAACGGTAACGGCGCGGTTAGACGTCGAAGCCGCTCCTTTCCTGCCAATTCCTCTCTTCGTCCTTCTTCCATTCGGCTTCGCGCGAATCCATTAAGGAATTTTTATGTACGAGGCGTCCCGGGAGGAGGAAGCAATGGTCCGTACCGATGATACGTTACGATCATACGATCTTGGCATTGAATCGTTCCTAGCCTCTTCCGAAGCTCGTGGAACAGCTCGTGTGTTGAAAAAATTGAATCTTAAGCCGCGTATCTCGAGTAACTATAGCGATTCTATAAAATCATTTTTATAGGAAGCTTTTGGCTCTTTGATGAATCCGTAATGTTGACAAGGGAGGCACCCTGTAAAATAAAGAAACGATCGAAATGGACGAAAGGCATCGTCCAAAGTGGAAATGCCTGATGTTTCTCGTATCAAGAGCAGCTACTTTGGAGAATATCTATCCGCGACAAATGAGAAATACGCCCTCGATCCTCGCGATCGCTGGTGGTGGTCTACGGGTTTGATGGTGGTAGGTCCAAATGAGGCCGACGAGCAAAGAGCCGGCCGCTGGTTGGCTGGCTGGTTGGCTGGCTGGCTGGCTGCTGCTGGCCGCTGCTGGCTGGCTCCCTGAAACTAGTCGCTTTAATGCCAGGGAAATAATCGTAAATATTTTCAATGTCAGGCCGCGACTCGGCTCTCCTCCTTTTCCTTCTCGGCCTTTCCTTTCCCGCGGGTTCTCGAGTGGGCGTTTTCGCGTCGCAGACCTCCACGGCGAACCACGCAAAGCGACGTCGAAAGGATCGATAGTTGCCTTATATCCATTTGCCTCGAGCATCTTCCATGCTAGCTCCGATAACGACGAGGATAAAGGAAACGATAGAAGTTCACCTCCGCCCAGTGTCGTCCGACTCGAAATTTCAACGTCGAGCTCCCCGTAATTTTTCTCTGTTTGCGGTAATAGGTACGAGCATGTCGGTGTGACGTAACACAAGTAAGCCGATCCCAGGATGAAATGGTAGCTCGCTTTCGCTTCGAACAGGACGATTTCGTAAACGTAACCGATCATAGGAAATCGAAGGCTCGATATTGTCTTCTGATTTTTAAGTATAGCACATTTACGTGCGTGTAATCGTTCCTTTGTCTTCTCGTAACGTTTTAAATAGCTTTGCGTTAGATTTCGAATCAATGAACGCTTTTATCGATGTATCGTGCATGTCTAAGCAAGTAATAACATTGTTTGCTAACTAAATTGGATTTAACAAGAGGAATTTCATTACTAGAGTCGAACGGATCCGCCCTGATCATCGATTGATCTCTGAACTTTGCAGCATTTCACCGAATTAATTTTTCTTCGTTGCTCCTCTGACCACGTTTCCTCATTTTCGTGAATATCGTAGGGACCTTATTAAAGGTAACGTATCGCTTATTTCGTTGATAAACAACGAAAGGAAACCCTTCTTTTTCTGTATTTTCCTTCTCCGTCTCTTTCGAGTCATTCTCTCTTTCTCTCCTCTCGCTGGATAGATTCGGCTGACGCAGTCAAGAATCGCACGAGCCTTCGACTCGATCGACGAGGCTAATTCCTGGGTTTTGGTTTCGGCTTGTCAGGATTGATCCCTGATCGAATCCTCGTTAACGACGCGATTACTTCGATGACGTACACGAAAGGACAAGGGGAAATCCATCGGTCGACGAACTACCTTCGATAAGGGAGAACCGTTTTGTACGCGCATCGATCTCGTGTCGCGTAATTTCGTGTTCCGGTTCGTGTGCGAATTCGATTCGCTCGAATGAGTCGACCGACAAATAAGAGTCTGTTAAAACGATGGAACGCGAAGAATTCCATGAAAACGTGACCAAATTCCTGTCCGTTTGCAGACAAATTTACAAAAAAGTCACTCGTCTCTAAATATCATTCCAAAGAAAGTTAATGTGGATGAAACGTGTAATTAATTTGTTAGGGGCAAACGGAAAGTAACGTCGTATTTTTTCGTCGAATTAAAACAAGTAATTTTATGCTATCTTTTTATTTTGAATCAATGATGTAATCACCCTCGTTATCACTCAACTCGCACTGATTATCCGGCGCAACTTTGACGCAATCAACTGATCAAAACAAAACATGAAACAGACGTTGACAATTGATAATTCATAATTGTAATACGTCACGATGTAATAAGATTTCAAATAATTATTGCAAATAATCGTATACAATATATGTTATATAATGTAATACAACTTTAAATTTATATTGCAAAAACGGCAGTGCACAGAAGGGCCGCGCGTTACAAGGTAACGAATAGTCTTCAGCGATGTTACGACGGATGACGTAGGTTTGAATTTTATTTCTTCGAAAGGTCGGTTAAATCGCGAGACATCGTCGAACGAAGGAAACTCGTCTCCTATTGCGCGATGTAGGTCGCGTCTCGTTGGCCGCGCAATTGTACGAAAATTTTCTTAAGTTTTACTTAGAATCGCGACCGAAGGAAGACACGAAGCGACGTACGTGTCGTTTCCCCGCCTTTTCTCTCGTTCTTCTTTGTCTCACCGTTCGAACGCGACGACGCGTCGCCCGAGATCGTTCTTTCTCTCGCGAAGCATTAAAAAATCTCAATGCGCCCTTTCCTCGTTCCTTGAACCTTCCATTTGTACGGATTATTCGGTTCGTGCAAACGTTCGTGCCCGAACAAACGTTCGCCGCAAACGCGGCTACATTGTGTATCGGCGCAGTTGGCCCAGAAACGAAAAACTAAAGGTGAG
>JAITYT010000873.1:8162-20412 GCA_025433975.1 Liostenogaster flavolineata | reverse complement strand
GAGAGAGAGAGAGAGAGAGAGAGAGAGAGACGATTGCTATAGCCTTATAAATTGGTTATCCTAACTTGACGGACACGAACGATCCAATGCCTGAAAATATTTCAGAAAGTTCGAAATTCTTGGAGGAACGATCATCCTTGTCCGTCCTCGTCTTGTTTCTGCGTTGAATATCGACGATAGCGCGAATATGAATTTATCGATTACGAGATACAGCGCGTCCCACGTACTTTCAATCGTGTCCTTTCGTTGGACGACGAAGTAGTTTAAAGTTCGGGTTGCTCCGTATCTTTCGTACGCGTTATTAAACGGCAACTTTATAATTCCGTCGTAATCCTCGCGCTTATACCTTTCGTGCCTCTTTCATTTGGGTATCGAGCGATCTAGCAAAGCGGAGATTTTTCATCTCTTTTAATCCGTTGGCATACGGTGCTCCGAAGATAAATATTGAAAGAAGCCACTCTTGATAGGACAGAGGATCAAAGGAAGTGGAGGTCGAGAAAAATCGGTGAGAGTGAATGCTACTTTATTAGATAGAGCTTCGCCTGCTATTGTCGGACGTGATTAAATTTTCTACGTACGAGGTAGTTAAAGTATCTAAGCTGATACCACGAAAGGGTATCATCTTAGGACGAACACTCGACTAAAAATACAAACGCGATTATCGAAATGGTCGTTTTGTCGCGATGATCGTAATTATCAGAAATTTAAAGATCGTTTATCGTTCTTTTTATATCAGAAACGTCAAGATCAATTTTATCGTTGGGTTGAATCGAAATTCTCCGTGGAATAGCCGCGCTTTACGACGCACACGCGTGCCATGTTTACCGAGATAATCGACGACTTGGAGCGAGGTATTGTTCAAATCAATGCGTCTAACTTCAAAGTTGGAAAATATTTCAAGATTTTCCGAAATTAATTGATTAAGGGTAAGCCGAAAATACCTGGTGCGACGAATAATTGGACGAGATGAAACGATGAATACTTTCGAAACCCTTCGGGCTATGTACCGGAGGGTAGGGTATTTTCCTACGAATTCGAGGGTTGGCGCTTTCATCTCATAATTAAAGCTACCTTTGTAGAATCCAAAATGCAATAGCGATAGAAGGCAAGCTCGTTTTCGGTGTCGCTTGATTTCGACGATACGAAAACTCGACCACGTACCTTCTTTAACGGTTAATAAACGAGCAGATCTTGACGCTAGCTCGCCATTCTCCTCGCTGTCCTCGTCGAAGGAAGACGGTATCGATACTCGAGCCGGAAAAGTCGTACATCGAACAATATCGGAGTCGATAACCGAAAAATCGCGCGAGGCGTAATTTCGATTATCATCGAGAGAAAGCGATTCGAAGGCACCCTTGCCGAAGGCGTCGTACGGTCGCGCGGAGCGGAGAGAAGGCACGGGATTAATTTGCAACGGTAGCTCGTTAATCGGTAGAGAGAAAAAGAATAAATAAATAAACGGGAGACGAAATGAAAAAGCAATCTTCACGCCACGATGGAGAGAGTTATGTCAGATTTCTGATTGCTCGTTGACTTGGAAAATCAAGTGTGCAAATTGGCAGGGTACCCATTCGCGCGTGCAACGCTGGATACGCGGATTGCGCGCGTACCGTACGCGAACACCGACTCGCCCACCCACATACGTACGTTCGCGCGGACACAGAGGACGCGCCTAAAACGCGCCTGCATATTAATCGTTCAACCTGACACTAAAAACAATCGAGAATTCTCCGTTGAAACGCGAACGTACGCGCTTAATTTTATATTCGTTATGTTTATGCAGGCGCATACGCTTGCGCAAATACATATGCACACATATAACGAATATAAAATTATACAAACGATATATAATAAACACCATACGCCGAAAATTGCACCGCATTTTAATGTTTAATTGGGTAACGCGTATCGCGATGAAAAGCCGACGATGATAATTTCGAGGTTATTATGGGAGGTTCCTCCTTTGAATCGAATTAACGATTGGTAGATGGGGGGGACGCCCGGTCCCGTTCGGTGTTTTTCGTAATAAATTCGCTCGCTAATTGCGAATGCGACGTGATTAGTTAGTCGCCTTCCCTCACGGAAAATCGATCGGTGTAAATGTAAATCCGTCCTGCGTGCATGGTCCTCGCGCGTGCGACGAATTTTCCGGAAGATAACGGCGGAAACAATGACGCGACCATGTTGCAAATGCCATCGAAAGCTAGTAATTAATTTCACTGAACTTTCGCGGCGTTTGTTCCGCTTTAATTTGATGTAATTAGGTCTATTATTCTACGATGCGACAGAATAAATGACGTTTATCAAGGATGATTTCTCCATGGATAGGCCAACCTCGGCAGCACGACGATGACGATCGTTAATCAATCGAAATCGAACGTCGAAATTAAACGCGAATTATAATTCGACGATACAACAATTCGAGCCTCTTTGTATTCGTATCTATTCCGTTGCTACGTTACGTTATTGATTTCGAACGGTAAGTTTTGTCATTCACTAAAATAACTCGAGGTTACGTAAAACTATCGATTTATTTATGATTATAGATTTCGTAACGTTGCGTACGTTAGAACGCTTTATACGCGTTATTTTATAATATTGTTTTGGATATCTACTCGATTCTAAAGACCTTGGCGGCGACTACTTATCCAGACAAATTACCTTCACGTACACGTACATATATATATATATAGCATTAAACGCATGCATAAAATAATAGCTGTGTCACCTATCGCTAGTTGCTCGAAATTTAAGTAGCTCGTCGTTCAGTCTATTCCGACACTCGAAAGGAGCAACATCGTATTTAGAATAGCGGATAGAAACGAACGTAAGAAACGAATTTTTTCTCGAAGAAAACGTCGTACGTCATTTATGCGCGTCTAATTCGTCGCATCGATAATCGATTGCTTTACGTGATTTGATATAACGCCTAATCGTTTCGCAAATTTGTTGCTTCTTCTCGAGAACGAACGAACCGCGATGTTTCTCGTTTCAAAAGAAAACTAGACCGATAAAGTGGGCCGTTCGCTTGAAATACGAACGGCCGTAATATCGACTACTACATTTTCTCATGGTTTTATCGTATTTTGTCTAATTACGGTCTGGAACTCGATCGGGATTGCCGGTAAATGGTATTCGCGTATCGGTTAAACGCAGAATATTTGTCAACGTATAATTATATCTCGTACATCCACCCGCGATTACAATCTGAAAATGTTTAACCCAATGAAAATTTCATAAATTTACAGCATTATTTGCGAAAATGCGCGTTATATTCGCCATGGTGCTG
Source organism: Liostenogaster flavolineata (assembly GCA_025433975.1). Classification (NCBI taxonomy): domain Eukaryota; kingdom Metazoa; phylum Arthropoda; class Insecta; order Hymenoptera; family Vespidae; genus Liostenogaster; species Liostenogaster flavolineata. Next base: position 17,123 of record JAITYT010000873.1, on the reverse strand, counting down.
CTCTCGGTCGGCATCGTATATTCCACGCAAGTGAGTAATCCCCGTTAATTATTTCTTTACGTATTTATTACGTTAAGTAGAATACCGTTAACGTCGTCGGTTTACATTGCTCCGGAGACCGTTGTAAAAGCTCGGGATGATGGAAGGCCGCGGAAAAAGGATTTTAACGCGATAAATCGGAGACGCGTGAAATGCACGTTACATGTACGCAGCCGACTACGAGTGTTACGACGGAAGATAATCACGCGTTAACGCGCACTTCGCCGAATACGTCGTACCGACGTACAATTTTTTATGGAAATTCCCGGTACGGCGCGCAGTCCGCTGACAACGCATCATAATTGTCGAGACGCGTGATTTACGCCATGGCAAATAATGCAGATTATTTAAATCACTTCACCCGATGAAATATTCTTCTTACGTACGACGAGTCTATCAACGCACGCGCGCTTCATCGCGCGTCGAAGGATTCTTCAGACTCGTATCGAGAGCGGCTCGAAATCGCCTATAAAATCGCTCGATATTCATCTTTCCCTCTTGGTTTGGACGGGGCTTACGTATTAATAAAATCATCTACATATTTTTAAATGTAATTACGAAGTTAATTGCTTCTTTAAAAGCGAAGGTAGCTCGTTTCGAGGTACACGGCATTAATGTCTGCATATGGGAGCGTTCTATTAACGTTAAATTCGTTTTAAAAAATTTATTAGTATGTACGGCGCGTGAGCGAGTTCGTTGCTTCCTAACGAATACGCGTCTCAAGCTTCGATAAAATACAGCGTTCGATATATCGACGGTGCGAAATTAGTTGGATGATTTAAAACGGGATCTTCGCGATGATCGAAAGGGTTTAAAATTGACTTACGACGATGCGGCAAATACAGCTACCGCCTGGTCCTTGGAAATGGAAGCGCGAACCGATGCGTTATCGGGAAAAGGAGGGTCGAAAAAGCCGTATGTAAATGGCGCGCGAGAGAAGATAAGGGCATCGGATGACGTTCGCATAAATAAACCGCCTTCCAAGTTCATACGTCGATCGTCACTCGACGTCAGCCTTTTCTCCTCCAAGAGAGATAAAACTTTGCGAAGGGATCGATCGACAAAGATACGTTACAGATAGTATAAAACGGGTACTTTCAGTTCGCTTTATGACTCGCTCTTATCCTACGAGATCAACGTTTTTCACCGTTACACGGTTTGAAACTTCGCAAGTTCGACAGATCATCCAGTTTCAAGTTGTTCCGGTATTCCGGACGAATAAGAAAGTCAAATTACTTTCGAAATGACTTTCGCGTTTCCCGTCTGACTAAGAAAAAGATTACGTTAACGCTGATAACTTTGAAGATTTTCCTCGACGGGAAGGGAACTTCCAGCACCGAAATTTTATCCGTGTCGCTTTACGTCTTCGAATTGGCGCGTTTAAACGATCCGCAAGGGAGAACAAGGCTGACCTAATAATTAATTATTCGCTCGTTTAATTCGTCCATCTCGATCGCTGACCCCGTTATCGTTGCAGGTTCCCTCGAGGCCAATCATTAAAAATTGCGAGACTTGCAATTGGCAAATCAGTAATTCTGAAATCATCTTCGACGACAATACGACGCAAATCACGGTGGTCATCGCGAACGAAAAGGTACGTGCGATCTTTTCTGATTTTTTTCTCGTCGATTCGTCAGCTTTTCTCCTCGTTTTTTTCAACCCACCCGCTTTACTGTATCGTCTTTCTTTGTTTTTACGCGCAGAGTATGTACAACATCGCTATCAACCTAACACAATGCTACGACTTCACGTGTCACAATTACACCGAGCCGATCGTTCAAAGAGTGAACTGTACGTCGAAGAACCTCACGTTGCTGGAACAAGAAACTTGCGCGGAGGCGAAGGTAACGCGAAGCAAGAGCATCGCGGCTAAAAGGAAATACTTCCCAGTTCGAGAAGCTAATTTCGTATTTCCCATAAGCGCTTTTACGTGGCTCGTACGATAAAAAAGCGATTAATCACGCGTTCGAGATGCGTTACGAGCAAACAAAACGAATCTACGTACGTACAGCGGTAAACCGAACAAAACGTAAGGCGGAGCTTTAAACTCATTTATCCGCCACACACGCACACGCGCCAACGATGACACGTAACTTACTTTAGCCCGCATTACATTCGCGAATATTGGTTCGAAGAAAAATGACTGGTGCGGACCAGGGGAGTTTTTAAACCTCCCTGCCTCTACGTGCTCTCCCACCCTGGGCTCCCTTTCTGGAATTATTACCGCCATCTCGGATACATCGAGAAAAGCCCCTCGAGAGAATTAAAGCCGACGGATACGTCGCGTACGAATCGAAAAGTCATTTCGTTTTTTTTTTCAAATAGTTTTTCATAAAAACAACATTAAAAAACAACGTGTTTTTATTTTACAAAAACGAAATGATTTTCCGAACGAGCTAATATTACCTTTCCTCGGGCTTCGTCTTGTCCTATCGCGCTGAAAACGATCGATTATTACCGCACAGCTCTCGTTCGTAGTTGCTACGATAATTTTCGATCACCACGGAGTTACCGTCGAGCCTTTCGGATCTAGGCGTAGGTAGGATAAGGCACGCAGGTACGTCGGAGCCGCGCAACGCCTTACTTATTCTCTCCTCGTCGTCAGGGGCGTCGCGACGCATGCTAAACGCACGCGGAACCATCGTCCGCGGCGGGAAATTTACAGGAGCGAGTGGCAACCGAACCGAGCGCCTCCGTGAAAAGCTATTTGCCGGGCTCCATTTTCGCGGTGTTAAATATTACGCGTGCATACCTACGTACGCAATGATCGCGACGCGCCTGCCAATCAGGAACGCGCGAATAGCTTTGGCATTGTTGGCAGAGCGGATGTCAATGACGCTCGCCTCGAATTTTTTCGTTTAAAGAGGGATAAAATGGCGCGCTTCGTTCGAGTCTAGAAGCGCCATAACGAAGTTAGAACGAGGAGAAATCGTTTGATTAGGTGTCGCGGTGCCATTGAGATCGAGTCGACAGCTTTCGGCTCCTCGAAACGCGTAGTTGATGAGGCGTGGAGCGATTTTGACTTGAATCGGGATCGTTTGTTTGGTGTGTTCGTAGGAGGTGAACAATTGGAACAGCAGCTACTGGTTGAACCAGTTGTTCTCGTTCCCCAATTGGATCTTCTTTCCCAGATTTCCATGGATTTCTCTGCTCGGCAACGTTGAAGAAAGCGAGGAACTGTTTTAAGTACGGGCGCGTGCTACGTCGGATTTAATCGGAAGTAACGAATTGTCTTCGACAGTTTGCTCCATTAATTTTTACTACATGGCCTTAAGATTTACGATCTAAGAACGAGGAAGGATATATTTTTAATTGACGCATAATAAAAAACAAACCATATACCGACACCCTCTTTTCATTGTCACCTTATCGATTAAGAACGTCACGGCTTCCGAGAAGAAGAATATCGTTTGGAAAGTCGTTGCCTTCCTGCCATTAAACTCGTCGAGCGGCTACGAGTTCCACAGACGCGTGTAATCGCTCGTGTCAAGGCGAGGACCTTACGCGTATCTACTCTCGTTGACGTAAAGCCAGCGGGCGAATTTAACGCGAGCGATATCGCGTGCAACGTGACTCAACGTTTTCCTTTTTTACAAGTCCGAAACGCGGCGCGTAGCGATGCATTTTACGCGAGACCCGATCGTCAGCGCGAAAGAGATAAGGCAGCGCTTACATTTTCCGCTTGGAAAGTTCGAAAAACGTTATCTCGAATCGCGCCGGAAATTCGTCGTTCGAGGTACCATCACCTTTTCCCGTCTCTTTTTCCTTTCGGCGTAGGGTGCGCCGATTTTCAATCGGTGCGCAGCACGCGTTATTTGCCCTCTTTACACATCGCGAAAAGTACTTTAATTCGAGAAGATTCGTCGTCGATGTCATCGAGCGCGCCTTTATGATAGGTCAATTACGAGATATTGCCTCTTCAAGTCCAAGTGGCCGAAGAGCGCTAGCCACGGCGGTCGAGTACTTCTGGGAAAGCTGAAAAGCCCTTCTATCGTTGCCCGCTCTTTCCCAACGGCGCGTTATTGAACGATCGAGTGTTAAACGTTCTAATTACACTCGATATCGTCTGATAAAACGAAAGCTTTTTTGGGATTAAAAGTGTCCCACCTTTTTGATGTATTGTAAGACTTGGTGGGACACCTCGAAATCTTGCAACAGCTGCACGTGCATAGGTTTATATTTCGTCTTATTTACGTAAAGCAGTTGGCAATGTCTTCGAGCAATGCTACAAATGTATTCACTTGTGTTGGCAACATTCGACACGCCATTACCGGTTCACCAATCGTTAGAAACGGAAGGTTTCCTAGTTTCGTGTTTTTACATGATGTTATACCTTTATTAATAAAAAATATACCAATTCCTGTGCAACATGGATCTATTTTTTATCTGAAATCCTGTGCCGTAAAGAGTCGAACTCGTTTCCATCGATTCGATCGTTACGACAGTCGATTTTCTCGAGACGAAATTCTCCTCGTTTTTCCGTGGCATGCCTTCGAGAATAAGGCGGTCGTCGATGGATCGATGGATCGATGGACCGAAGAATCGACCACAAATTCGCCCAACGCGTCACTGAATCCACCCGGAGCGTTAAATAAATCAACTGGCGAACGTTCACGGTCAATTACCATTTAACATTGTGATCACAGCGTACACATCATCGTCCATGATTAATATTCCGCTTGTACCTTCGATGTACATAGATGCGTACATTCATACATATATACATGAATACATTGGTGGGTAGATACGGAGATAGAGCGATTCGATGGTAGACGTCCTGGTCTGGGCATCGAGGAGCGGCCTTTCGCGAAGGGGAGAGGAGACGTCGATAGACGCGTCCTACGCTTTAAATGGCTATCTCACTGGCACGTTTGATTGATATTCCAGGAGCAAGGGACACGCGTAAGCCGATCGTTACAGCGAGCCACGAGTTTGGCGACGCTTTTCGACGACGCCGACGTGTCTCGTGTCAGACTATCGGTTGCCCTCTTTCGAGGATCATCGATATCCAAGCACGGAGTCGAGTTCGATGTTGTTCTTTCTACTCGATCGCTACTTTTCTTCAGATTCAATTTACGTAATCGTGATTTTCACAACGTTAATCATCGGTTGTTAAATTCAGAGCCGAGTTCGACGTCGTTCGATCTACTCGTTCGCTAGTTTTTTGATCTTCGAAAATCGAGATAACGTCGGTATTTACAAAATCAATGGCAATTAAGATCGATTTTGGTGACGTTCAATCTCGAGGTTGACGATCGGTCGATCTCCTTCGAAGATCATCCATTGTCGAATCGAAAGGCGAGTTCGATGTTATTCTTTCGACTCGTTCGCTAATTTTCTTCAGATTCGTTTAACGTAATTTCGATCTTTACGAACGTCGGAATTTATAAAGTCAACGATAGCAACGGTTCTCTCATTGGCAATCGACCGCGGGCAACATCGATCAACAGAGGGAAATTTCGCGTGGGATTTGCAAAGTCGTCGCAGTCGACGACAGCAGAACGACTACGAGGAGAAACGACGACGGTACCAGCGGTAGCAACCAAGCGCACCCTTAAATATTAACAGTGTACTCAACGGATACATTAGTAACGCAGGAACAAGTTGTACACACGCGGGGAAATCTCCTTGGTTTTACCTACGACTACGCTTAGACTCCACGGTCCTGTCTCTCTGTCTCTTTCTCTCTTCCTCTTTCTCAAAGTCCTCCGTCTCACTCCCACTTAAACTCTTCAGACCTACGGCATCGCAGAGAGGAGGTAGTCCCTAGCCGTATCTAAGAGTCGTGCAGCAAACATCCCGTGTACCAAGATTTCCATCAAAGGAGCTCTTACTCGCTCTCTCTCTCTCTCCCTCTCTATCTCCCTCTTTCGCTTGAATACTCAAAAGCTGACTTTGCTCGGCCTCGAGAACGCACAATACCACAAACGCGCAGTTAAGCTCGATAATCTTGTTTGCCAGGACGATCGTCGCGTCTTACATGCACGTCCGCGCGTAACACGTGTCTATGTCAACGTATACCTGCAGACGAGTGTTCCTGCGAGTGGGTACGCATACACAACTAGACGATACGACTGTAAACGCGCAGAACGAGCGACTTCTCGATGAGGATGCGCCGAGACGCGACATCCTCGTCGTTACTTTCCTTATTTCCGGTCTGATCGACCGAATCGACTCTCTCGAAAAAACGTAATTTCGTTTGAACAATTCTACCTGCTCTAAACAATCGAGTCCAATTTCGCGATAAGATCGAAGGTATTCGTAAAATTCACTTCGCTACGACGTCATCTAAAAGACCAAAAACATGTTTTCGCACTTAAACATTTATGCTGCGTCTAAATTAATAAATCCAATTCCGTGATGAGGTTAAGGCAATTCGTGAAATTCGCTTCGTGATGGCGTCGACTAAAAGATGGTTGTTAAAATCTCGTGTAATTTTCCTCGTTTCCGATCGACCGAATCGACTCTCCAAAAACACGTTTTCGCATCTGAACGATTATACCGAGTCTAAATAATTAAGTTCAACTCCGCCGCGAAGTCGATCGATATCGTTTATAAAAGGGCAGTTTAATATCCCGTAAAACGAGAGCTATCACATCGAGGAATCCCACGCGATACGCGGGAAAAAGAGGCGGAGAACAGCCTGGAGTCACGTGGTATTATTTATTTCGCTTAACGGACGCGCGTCGGTTATTACTCGTAATAAATCTATAAAAGTAATCAATGTCGCGGAATCGATTGCGATTACCGACATTTCGCTCTTAATTATACGTAATCGCCGATTTATCATTCGTAATTACCGGCGTATTCTCGCGTTTCCCGCAAGCACGGATGAGAATACGCGAATATGGATCTCGTCGTCTCTGCGCTTACAGAGCGCGAATACGTTCGTATCAATTTACAAAGTGCGAGAATTACAGGTGGAAATGGGCACGAGGTAGCCGGCGACTCGTTAGACGGCGGAAAATGGTCGACGGAGTGCGACGCAGTGGAAGAAGAGGGAAACGATGAGAAATAGACGGCGATGGGTGGAGATGTTGCCGGTGGTAGGAAGAGGTTCGAACGTGACGTAAAAAGGCGATCTAAAAAGGGACCGGAACATCGTGTTTCGGGATCATCCGAGCTCGCGCCAAATGAGATTAAAACACTCTCTGTGCTTTCTGTAACTCGGATAGACGCGTCGTCCTTGCCAATAGCATTCGTGTTACCGGTAGCGAGAGGTAACGACGACGACAACGACGACGGGTAAAGGAAAAGCAGAGTCGGAGGAAATAGGATAAAAGTAGAGAGATTAAAAGAGGCGGCCGGCTTAATGAGACGGCCGCTTGTTTCGGTGCCGCGCTTCGTCACGCACACTTATTCACGCGTCTACCTTCACACAAAGGTCCACCTATCTCTGGCTGCTTCCCTGCTTTTCGTTCTCTCGCTCGACTCTCGCGTATTAATGAAATCGGTACCGACGTTGGATAACTATCGACTAACGACTCACGGCGCACCAACGAGCCGCGATTATTTTAGATTTTCCGGGCGAAAGACGGGCACGATGCGGGAAGCGGAAAATCTTTCATGCTTCGTTTATTTTCTTACCTTTGTTTCGGCAAGGGAGAGGGAAAGATGGAAGAAAACTCCGTTGGCGAAAATTCATCGTACGTAAAGCGGTCAAACGGAGTGGGACGAGCGTCCCTCGTCTCGCTTTTTCTTTCAACTTCTTTTTCTTCTCCGTTGACAAGACGGAGACGTGCTTCGATTCACGTAATTGTACAATTCAAACTGCGTTATGTAAAACTTAAATAAAAGTACATTTTTTCTTATCTTATAAAAACATATGTGTATTATAGTAATTTACGTATTTGGTCACAAATATCGCTAGCTCCGCATTTTTGTTTTGGAAGGACGACGAACCACGCAAATAGCTCTTGGAATTCCGACCGACCCTAATCAGGTTAAGAAACAACAACAACGTCAATTTACCAGTTACCAAGTGCTTTTTTAATAACAAAAATAATATGAAACGAGATGAGTTTTCATAGGAGTTTTTATAATTGATTTACTATCAAAATGACAACAATAACAAATCATCGAACTACGATGCTCTACTTTTTCTTTATTTCGGCCGACCAAGGTTAATATGAAACGAGATGGGTTTTCATGGGAATTTTTATAATTGATTTACTATCAAAGTGACAACAATAACAAATCATCGAACTACGATGCTCTACTTTTTCTTTATTTCGATCGACCAAGGTGTCTTACAGCGACCCCAAGCAGTGTCAGTTCGTAACCGATCATCGTCGCGTGAACATCGGTGAAATAATACACGTAATTTCAATGCGTGTTTTGTGTCGTGAAGTGCAATCGTGGACGGAACTTCCAGGCGCTGGAACACCGAAGACCTGCCGACCGATCGTCGCCTCGCTTGCCTCTTTGATACATCGGGTAAGTGCACACAAATTAACTAATAATTTATTAAGCGATTGGTAATATAATTTTGTGTGATGTATTTTAAAACAAAGCATGACGTATTAACTATATTGGCAATTTACACATCGATATCGTATCCATGTCGTATTTGATGTATCGTTAAATTGAGTTTCTCGACGTTAGCATCTCTTCAACTAGGTTGTATTTCACAGACCACTTCCTCAAATATAACAAAATATACAGAAGAAATTATTCATTTATCGAATATAACTTTCTTTTAATCGTTTGAGTAATAAATGAATCTGTAACTTTTATTAAAAATCAAGTTCTCTATCCGATACAATTTGCGAATAGTCTTACGACATCAAAAAGTACGCCAATCTTGTTGCGTTCATATAAACAACGCAGAATTTTTGTTCTCAAGAGATTTAGAAATTGATTTATTCACCGTTGTAGACATTACGTTTATTGTTTGTTATTTTTTATTATCATTGCTATCCT
>JAITYT010000869.1:2979611-2990206 GCA_025433975.1 Liostenogaster flavolineata | reverse complement strand
CATCGGAAAACATCAAAAAAGTCCACAAAATTGTTTTGGCAAATCGTAAAGCGAAGATGCAAGAGATAGTTGACACGACAGCGACATAAAGAATTAAGGTAAACTTTGAAAGGGGTCATTTGACGTGGCTTGGTACGTTTAGTGTTAAACAGTCGCGAGGAAATCTGAAGAATGTCGCGGGTCCGCTTAACGCTTGGATTGCACCTGCCATTACTATTATCGTTATTATCATTATTGTTATTATTATTGTCATCTACACAAGTTTGCGGCGTCGATCTCGAGGATCATTGGCCAGCACCTGCAATGATTTATCGTGATTAGATCGCGAAATTCGAAACTGTCGGTTTAATGGCGACCATAAATTCTAAAAGTCCGCGTAATCTACGATAATCGTTGCGAAAGGACACCGAACGATTGCTTTCAAGACGCGTCATTCCTCACAAATTGGTCTAACGACGTCGGTGCTGATCGCTATCGCGTGAAATCGTTCAAGATATTTTATTTCAGACGATCTTGACGTCGAATTCGCATGGATCGATTTTGAAAACGGGCTTACGTTAATTTTTATGACGGGTTTACGTGAATTTTTATTTACACGACATAATATAACCTATACCTAACCTAAGATGTAACATAAACATGGTATAGTTATCCAGGGTTTGGTCCGGGTTTGGTCTATAAAATGAAACGAACTCAAGATTACCACGCATCGATCCTTTAGACTTCGAATTTGCATTCAACCATTTCGAAAACAGCGAGTTCACTTAATTCATTGGTCTTTATTGGAATGGAAAGTGGGCCGACACTTCGGTCCAATTTTTCTCCTTTTGGCGGCATTGTCCGCCATTACGAAAATTATGGCGGCGGTTGCCTGTCGCGCTCGATATGACCTTTCGCGCATTTTATGAAAGAGATCGAACCTAATGAGAAGCCAAGCGCTAATGGAGGACCGGGCGTTCTCCATTGGCGTCGAACGACAACGACAACGGCGACCTTTCGGAAACAATCGATCGCCAGGCCGGCGTCGCCGCCGTATTCCTCGACTCTGTCTCCCAGGAACGAGGCTTCCGAGTGAAAGTATCCGTAGCATTGCTAGCATTCCGTCGTTTCCTCGGCGATATGTACACCGCGAAGGCAAACAACGGTGGCGGCAGTGGTGGTTGTGCTGCTGGTGGTGGTGATGGTGGTGTAGTCACCGGCTAAGGCGACTAAGTGGGTCAGCCGCAGACATTGCACCACCTTTTTACCTCCTTCCTTCGCTCACGGGTACGCTACCGATCTAATGCAAGATCGGCTACGTTTCGTATCCCTCCATTCGTATCCTCGCTTTACGTCCTCGTTCGAACTTTCAACGATCAAATCGTTTTTTTGTTCGATTTATGAAAATTCCTCCTCGTTTTTAGCAGCTTTGCTGGACCTGTTGATCGATGGCGATCGATTCTTTGCTGTTTTGATCCAGGATTGATTTAAAGTTTTATCATTGGTTCATGGCAAATTATTACGCTTCTTGGAACACCTCGAGATGCCTTCCTTTTGAAATCCTCGCTTTACGCGTCCCTGTTCGAACCTCCAATGACCAAATCGTTCTTTCGTTCGATCTAGAAAATGCCCCCCCATTTCCACGTCATTACCAAACTTCCATGCGTTCAAGATACTCTTTTTGAAACAGATCGAAATACGTTCCTTCCCCAACGAAATGAACACCATTTCCACGATTTTACCAAACTTCTAGATCGATGAAGAAAGATTCTTTCGTTCTTTGACCCAAAATCTGCTTCCAGATCATTTCAAGATACTCTTTTGGGAACAGATCGAAATACGTTTCTTCCCCAACGAAATGAACACCATTTTTAAAGAAAACAAAATCATAAACAGGCCGCAAGCACTTGGAACAAAGGTCGAGAAGAAGGACTCGAAAATTGATGGACTTCGCGAACGTCTCGGTGGCTCCTCGAAGCGCGACTCCTCTTCACGATCGTTTCGTTTCTCGCTAAGCGTCCACGTCGATCAATCGATCCTTCGATCGATCGTTCGATCCATCCGTCCGGAGATAAGATCGTCGCATGGATACCGGAAGCGATCGAGGTACCAGCGTCGCTCGAAGCGGGATGACTCGAGGGTCACGGATGATCGACGACTCGTTTCGATCGTATCCTCGGCACGATTCGTATCCATCGATCGAAGGGAGAGCTCTTGCTGACCAAGAGAAGAAGAAGAGAAGCCGAGAAAGGCGGAGGAACTCCTCGATTCGCGTTTATCTCTCGTTCGAGTCGGTATGCGGTGGCGGACATTTACGCCTCGCCGGTGAACGCAGTCCAACTGGCGGCGCCTCGCGTCGTTGCTGGTGCTATTACTGATGGAAGCCAGGATCCGTGACCCACCAGGAACGCAGGAGCCCTTGGAACCTCGGAAATATTCCAAGTTCCTCGAAAGCGTCGATCCATCCACGATGGTCTCGCATTCCCACGATGAAAATCAATGCGGATATCGTTATAGCCTCTTACCAGTCGTGCCTTGTATTTTATTGTCGAAACACGTCCTATCGAACGAGTAGCTGATTTTTCGAAATTCGTCTTGGCGTCTATCGAGGATCGAATGTAAAAATCGTTTTTGTTGGAATTCTACGTCATCCTTGGAAGTAGGTCAACCTAAAGGAGGTTTCCAGTAATCGATGGTTACATCCATCAGGATCAAGAGATATAGAAGAAAGATCGATGGATAGATAAACCATCCAGTCCAGTTCAGTTGGACTTCCTTTACACCTAGAGTTACAACATACATCCTTGTGCTATTAGTTTTAGCACATTCACTGTCTTGTACCACATTGTCCTTTCTACCTACCTAGCCAGCCAATATATTCTAACGAGTCGTTTTAATGGAGAGTTTAACGACGTTGAAGTTGAAACGTTGAGCTTGAATCGGACGTTAAAGTGAATTGCATTTTAACGCGAGAAATTTCGTGATTTTGTAGAAATTCTCTTAGGACACGGAAGGTTCATTCCTGGCGAGAAACTCGTCTTGCTTCGTTATTGACTCGTTTCTAGGTCCGACTTGGACTGGTTATTGTTAGAATCAAAGTGGAAGCGTTACAGCACACTGGAGAGGCGGTCGAAGCGCGAGACACGCGGTGTAGGTACGTGTGCGAATCTTGAAAGGACTATAGGGGGCGAATCGTGGTGCCTTACGGTAGCGGCTTATCGTTCGGCTCGTATCTGCTTTGTAAGAAGAGATGCTGCGCTGGTAATCTACATCGTCCAGGAAGAGATCGCGGAGCACGCCGGTACCATGTACTACAGAAGTCGAAAGTCTTTTGCCTCTTCGACGACCCGGTCGCCCTGCAGCGCCGCCGTTGTCGTCTTTTTTGTCGCGTCGACCCTCTCGGTCCTAGCGCCGACAAAAATCACGTTTATACGCTCTCCTCGGCCAATTACGCTTCCACGGCACCTAACACGCGCGTTTTCTCCACCAGGAGGATCCGTAGGATCGTTTAGGATGATAAAGGTCGACGGTGAAATTTTGATCGAAGTTCCGAGAATTTCGAGCGTTCGGTTTAAAAAATTACAAAAAATCGAACGATCGAGTTGTTCACATTTTATGTACTTCCCCGATGGATTTCGACGCGCTGAATACGCATCCAAAGTCAAAATATTGATAGAAGGATTCGTTTCGGAATATCGCGAGATTTGATTCAATATTGACACACACACACACAATTCCTGATTTCTTACAATCACGTTTATATGCTTCTCTCGGCTAAATACGCATCAGTGACACGTGAGACGCGTATTTTCTCGGCCAGAAGAATCGGTAGAATGATTTAGGATGATAAAACTCGACACTAAAATTATGACCAAAATCGGAAAAATTGCAAAAAGTCGAAGAGTCGAATTTATCATATTCTATAGACTTTTCCTGTGATTTTCGACGCACTGAATACGAATATAAAGTCAGACAGTCGATCAGAGCATTGTTCAAATATAAGTAATCCGGTTTTTCACTCTGGCCTACAGACAACCAGTTGTACCGTAAGGGTACAACTTCACGCCGCCATTGCCGTGATTTTTATCCTTTCAACGAAGTAGCGATATTCATAAAAAAAACGCTAGTAGAGCCTAAAATCGACGTAATTTAAAGATAATTCGACTTTCACGCACGCTGGATCCTCGTTTCTTGATTCAGTTCCTCATCGCAAACTCTACCGAGACGCGTTTCTCGATAATTACCGTGGAAAAAACATATCGATCGAAGGCAATTACCGTATCATGAACTTTTGAGTCGGGGATAAAAAAATATAATCGCTGGCCGTAACGAAAAATCTCATGGGACGATCAGCCGGTTAACAGGTTAAATAATCCTGGTGATCCGCTGGGGTTAAGGGGTTAATGTAGAAATCGTGAAAACAAGGTCGTGTCGTCGCCATCGTTGTCCTTGTCGTTGTCGTAGATAAATCGGCTCTCAGTAACGGTACCATAGTCCGACAAACTTTTTTACGGCACTTGCGAGTTCTTCCTTATCGCCTCTGGTAGTGGTTAGTTTCCTGCTCTCGTCGACAGACCAGATGGAAGAGCGTCGTGGAAGGACAACGATACGTCATCGCTTCTTCCTCCGCTGGAGTTCTCCCGTAGTTTTAAAGCAACGCTCACCTATCCTGCGAATTCTAAATTCGTCGTTGCGACTTCCGCTTTCACAAGAGTAGCAAATGTCTGAGCTGTATGTATTTGAGGTTGTCATGAGCGAAAGGATAAGCGAACGATTGCATTGAACTTGTTTTGGAGTTACGCAATGTGATTTGATACAGTACCTGAATATAAATTTGTCAACGGAATAAAGAATTGCACCTAGAAGTAAAACACTACTGTAGTAAATGTATGAAGTGTATGTATTTGAGGTTGTTATGAGCGAAGGGATAAGCGTGTCTTGGAGTTATGCGATATGATCTGAGGCAGAACCTGAATATAATTTTATCGACAAAATGGAAGATCGCATCTAAAAGTAAAACACTACTATAGTATATGTCTGAGATGTATGTATTTAAAGTTATTATGAGCGAAGGGATAAGCAAGCGATTGGATTGAACGTGTCTGAGAGATAGATAGTGTGACTCAAAGCAGGACTTGAACATAACTTTTTCGACGGAATAGAGAATCACTCCTACAAGTATACAAATAGAACATTACATCAAGAATGTCACCTATCCGCGTTAAGGATCTCGCCATGGAACATAGAAAGATGAAGATGGAAAAAAGGGGAAAAAAAGAAATAGAGAAGATAAAGAAAAAGGTAAACGCGCACGGCAATAAAGAAGATTACGACGCCGGTTACGACGTAGGGAAGAGGAAAAGGAGACGAAGCACGATTTTCTAAGAATCGAAAGCGTTTCTCTGAAGGCTCCAGGCCGGCTGCGCGAGCTCCGACGGTGACTGTGACGGCAGCAGGTAGGCAGAATCGATGATCTCGGCGAAGAGTTCGAAACAGGCAGGGCGTTTACGACTAGATAGATAGATAGGAAGATAGGCGAGTGCTAGGAACTCCGGGATAGTCAGACGTATGTATTTACATCCGTTGGTGCGCTAGAACGCGGATACTACCGCTTCGTACTTTCGTGGGATAACGATGATAATTCTTTCGAGTGATAACGATAACAGCGAAGCAACTAGGAAGCAAGAAGATAATTTCGAACGAGAAAGGGTAGACCAATAACGAAAGCGTTACGAACGGAGTCTCGATGAAGATGACGGGAAAACGATGATGCAAAGCGATGAAGTAACGAGTTGCATCACTTTGAAGTGAAATTATCGAAGACTAAGCCTACGCGCGTCGCTATTCCATCCATCATCGAGAGCTCAGACTTCGTCCTTAGATGAAGTCAGCTCAAGCACTTCATTTCAATCTATTAGGTTCTTCTTAAAGTAATTTCGTCTTTCCCAACCGGTTCGAATTCGACCGTTGATCTTTTGAAACGCTATTTTCATAAAAAAAAACGAAATTATTTTCCGAACAACCTAATAGAAAAGAGAATGTTGCTAGTTGAGGTTGGCGTACTTCCAAACGTAACACGTTAATTTCTACTAGGTAGAAAATATCTCCCCTAGCGACTCCTCGATCGACCTTGAATGGAACTCGTGCCAGGAATCGAACCGAACAGTTTTTAGGACTGCTACTTGTTCGACTCTCGAACCACGGGACAATTTTAGATTGGATTTTGGGGACAGAGTTGAATCCACTTTGTGCAATAAACAATTTTATAATTTTATAATTTTATAATCAAGTACCAATTTTATAATTTTACAATCAACTAACAATTTTATCGTAAACATTGAATAATTTATAACAATTAATTAGACCAAACTGGACATTCGATGAGAAAAAATGTGACTCGTCGAGATTCGGTGCGCACCAGAAGTAAAACCTCGGATTTACCTTAGATTTCGATCCTATTTCGGTATCCACGGGTCGTCGATCCTTTTCCCACCTTCGTTACGTCCGATCTCTCTCCCTACCTTTCTCTCTCACTCTTTCTCTCCCACCACCGTCTCCTTCTTGCTCAAAGTTCCGCTCGTTTTCTCGCTCTTTTCGCGCTCTAGCTCCGATCTTGTTTTTCTCCCGATTTCCATCGTCCTTACTCTCCCTCCACCTCCACTCCTGCCTTTCAGCCTCGTTCTTCCACACCCACCGTTACACTCTCGTGAATCAGCATTCGTCCCGTACCAATAAACCTTTCAACGTAACGCCTAGCATAGTGCACCTGTCAGACGCCTAGCAATCGCGAGAGAACTTTATCGCTGGCCCTGATATCCGCTGAGGGACGCCTTCTGCTCGATGAAAACCCTCGTCTCCGCCTACTTCCACCCTTCCACCCTTCTGCTTTTTTACCCTCCTTCACTCCGCTGATCAAACCTCGTCCTAGCGCCACGCGTACAATTGTTGCATTTCTAAGATTTCTCTCTTGGTTTTTCGTCTAGTCAAGATCTTGGCCATCTCGTCTTCAAAATGGGATCTCATCATAGTCCTTTTCGCGGACATAAAGTCAGCCACTCGAATATTGTTCAACGAATTTCGTTTCTCCTTTGGAGGCAAAAATTGTTCTACCTTAGGGCGCATTTTTCTGGCGTCTTCTTTTACGTCGATGTCGCGCTTCGACATCACGGGATTCCCTGGACGAATTTTCTCGTGGAACTGGGCGGTAAAAGCATAGGAGAACTTTCACGCGTTTCGTCCTTTGATTAAAATTAACGAGTTCGAGATCCTGCGGTAGTCCACCGAGGTAATAGTTTTCGAAGTATCGTGCGACACGACCGAGACGAGGTGAGCCGCGTAGTCGCTGCGCTCGCGTCCTGCCGCTGACGTCCGCCGAAGGGAAAACTTTATAAAGGCCTTCTTGGGTCTTTCCACGAGGAACCGTTACGCGCGCTGGATGGAAAATTCCTATTTTTAAGGAGATTACTTTGCTTTGCGCGAAGAATATCAATGACTGTCCGAAGAAATTGCACCCATTAGCCAGGAATATCTTTTAAACGACATATGACATTTTATTGTCCGGTAAATACTGATTAATGTATCGGAAAAATATATTTGTAAGTTTCTTCAATTCAAAAACAGAATTTCCGGTTGACTAAACATATAACATATTTAAATTAGGGTACGTTTGCTATATGTTTATTGATATTACCTAGACAAAATACTTTCCATTATTGCTAAATACCTTTTCGCGTATATACGAAAGTACGTAGGAATGCAATGGTCGAAAGAGTCAATGTCCAACCTGGGATGACATTATTTGACGTAATTTTCCAA
Organism: Liostenogaster flavolineata; assembly: GCA_025433975.1. Lineage (NCBI taxonomy): Eukaryota > Metazoa > Arthropoda > Insecta > Hymenoptera > Vespidae > Liostenogaster > Liostenogaster flavolineata. Next base: position 2,982,412 of record JAITYT010000869.1, on the reverse strand, counting down.
TAGAGCTGATATAAACCTCTTATCCTATGTGTAGAACAGGTTCATAGAAACGCAATGGTTGAAAGAGTCAATATTCAACCCGAGATGATTCTACTTGACCAAACTTTCCAATTGACCTAACCTAAACCTCTTCATGTATATTTCGAACACGCACCTTGAAACACATGGTTGGAAGAGTCAATATTCAACCTGAGATGATACTATTTGACCAAACTAACCTAAACCTCTTCATGTATATTTCAAACACGAACATCGAAACGTAATGGTTGAAAAAGTCAATGTGCAACCAGAGATGACACTATTTGACCAAACTTTTCAATTGACCTAACATAAACATCTTCAAGCATATATCAATCACACACATAAAAATGCATTGGTCCATAGAGTCAATATTCAGCCTGGGATGCCATTACTTGACCAAACATTCTGATAGACCTAATTTAAGCCTTTCCACGTACATACCAGCGCGTACGTAGAAATGCAATGGTCGAAAGAATCAATATTCAACCTAGAATGGCATTGTTTAACGAAACTGGCAAATTATTAACTACTTAAAGGACAAATTACATTTTATCTAGATAAAACGAGTTTAATCTCACTCGTCCGCTCTTAGGCCAAGTTAAATCGATCTCGATAACCTTTATACGCGATCCGTTGATTTTGACACCAAGCGCCCGCGGCAACGGATCGATGTCAACATCAACCACGCAGTCGTCTCCAGCACCTCTCGTTATTACGATCTGTTATTATTCCTACGATCGACACGAGGAGAGGCTAATCGACGCGCATAGGTTCTCAGAACCTCGAAGGCGACACGCTCCGACCATTGGCGCGTTACGCTTCTGGAATCTCCGGGTCGCTGGTATTAATTACGAAACGATCACTTCGCCTCGTAATTAATGGATCGGTCGACCTCCTTCGTACGAGCGTGGAAAGTCGTCGTCGTTGGTGGTGGTCGTTAAAGAGCGTCTCGAGGAAAAATAGAAGAAATTAAAGAAAGACACGGAACTCCAACTGACAAGCGGTACAAGAGGAAGAGAGAAGAAGACTATCGGTTTTGTCGCGTGCTCCCGCTCGGAACTGCCACCGTGAAATCGTCGTGTAATCGCGAGACCGGTAAATCATCGCGAGGTGAGAGAAGATCGATGCGTTCCGTGGCTCGGTCGTTCCAGATCCTTTTTACGACGTCGTATCGCGCTGCAGGACCAAACGTTAATTATATTATCGCAACGATCGTTCTCGCGTAATTAATCGTTTTCACTGTATCGCGATAAGCGGTTAGAGGGAAAGAGGGTGAGTCGTAGGCGGTGTAGTGGGAGGGGGGATGGCGAGAGACGCGTTTCTCTCTCGCAGAAAGATCATAGATGGATTCTGGTAACTCCAGCGATCTTCGAAAATTGGATATACCAAGGCAGATTTTACGAGAAAATTGATCGAGCTAAGGCAGATTTTTTGCAGAAAAATTGGACGTGTTAAAATAGATCAAATATTTATAGGCAATTGGGACGCGCTAAGGCAGATTTTGCGGGAAAATTGGACACGCTAAGGTAGATTTTAGGGTAAGATTGGACGAGCTAAGACGAATCTTTTGCGAGAAAATTGAAAGTGTTAAAACAGATCTTATAAGCAAATTGGACATGCCAAGGCAGATTTTATGGAAAAATTGGACACGCTAAGGTAGATTTTAAAGTAAAATTGGACATGCCAAGGCAGATTTTACGGGAAAATTGGACGTACTAAGACATATTTTACAAGAACATTAAAATTAAATTAGAAAAATAAGTAAAAATTAGGAATTATCTTCTCCGTACTAGTGTCGTGCTGCGAGTCATCCGTTCGAGGACGCACGGTACTCGGAGGAAAATAAAAAGGGGCAAAAATTAGGCCCTGGCATCCGTGTGCGACGTTACCCATGTTCATGGTTTATCCGTCGTCGTACTTAGTTTCGCATCGTGGCATCGAAGGCGACCGTCCGCATCGTGATAATCATCGATATTTTCTCTTCCGCATACCGATTTCGCGGCTGGACGTGACCCGGTGGGCAGAAATTGCGGCGTGCGGTCGATACTCGATACGATAATGGGCAACGGTGCAGAGAAATTTCTCTCCTTCGTATCGTCATCGTCGTCGTCATCGTCATCCATGGGGGGGGTACGTTCGAAATCCGCCTCAAAATCTACGAATTCCATCCCACTTTGGCTCTTACGTAACATTAACTCGTTTGGAAGACCAAAAATAGTCGAGTTTTTCTCCAAAGGTTTTCAGAGAATTCGATGTAAATCGTAGTTCGATCATCGCTGCGATGGAACGAATTTTAGCGAAATTTAAGTAAAAACTAACTGTGGTAAAAATATTTAATGAACGAGTATTCTTTTAAATCTGCAAACCATGTTAAATCCGTGTTTAAAGTGTGAAAAACACCCCCAAAGTTGGGAAGGGAATTTTAATTTCTCGAATAACTCGAATATTTATAACATTAATGACAGAGTTGCTAAGAATTTTCCGAGTTGCCGAGATCAACTTTTTTCGTAGCAAATTCGATGGTAAAAATTGTTCTTTAAAATATCCACTTGTATAAACTGCCATTTGTATAAATTTATATATTTTTTTTTATATTTATGTAAACACGTTTGTATAAATTTGCTTAAATGTTAAAAAATGCTACGCGTACTTTTTCGTTCTACTTATTCCTATCGTCACTGTTGCCAGTAATTGTCACGAATCGCATATTTTTATCACCGTTTCGACGTTCGTCGTTTTATTTAATCATCGGTTTAAATCATTTCCAGGATTTTCAGCTT